>JAOVYV010000040.1:17711492-17721740 GCA_025674545.1 Hassar affinis | reverse complement strand
TTGCGCTCAGAGTTGCCGGCTGGGCACCGGCTCCCCCGTGACCCCGTAACTGGGAATAAGCGGTACAGATAATGAATGACTGACTGACTGACATGCTTTTACAGCAAAATAATCAACTTTCACACAAAGCCAAGCCACATCATACCACTTAATGTTGCTGTTTGTGAATCAGGAATCTGTTCATTTCTCTTAGGCCTCACTTGTGGAATAGCTACTGCCCTCTGATCAGCATGCACCTACAGTATGCATTAATGTAAAAGTTGTGTGTATGCTTTTCCCCTCACTTTTGGGTGTTAAATACAGTACATTGCCATTCTCTACTGAGGGAAGCAGCTACAGCTGTGAACAAATACACATACATTAAGCCATAACTTGTAAGTGAAGTTCTGCTGACATGAGTAAAGTTAAATGCCAACGTACCATTTAAGATGGAAAGGGCAGCAGCATACCCAACCTTTGTAGTATGTCATTCAGAGTGATTCAGAAATAAAATGGTACTCCACTCCTCAGTGCCTGGCAAGAGCAATGTGCTTGTAAGGAAGATTCAGTGGGAGCATCTGATTACTCTTTTTTTTTCCATTTTTCCCTTTTATTGTAATATATGTTAGACACCATAAAAGCCTTGTGCACTTCCTTAATTCTTTTTAAAGCTTCTTGTCATGTATTAGCCCAATTCAAATAGTTTTTTTCCCTTACAATTGTGTTTACACGACAGGCTAAATCAAGTCCTTTGGCACTATGCAAAGGCCATTATGAGCCCTAGCCTATACTATAATGACAGGGAAGCTGTACATTTCTCAAGGTGAAATGACATTTCTGAAAGACTTCAATTTGATTAATACTTCGAATGAAAGTGTGACATCTTTTCCTCTACAGGCTGCTTTAGTGCGGTTGGACACTTCTATCATTTTGGATTGGGAAAAGACTGTTCAGCCAGAACAGAATATAGCATGTGATCACTGCTGGAGATAAGAATGACACTGGCTGTCGACTTACACAGACCCCAAAACTCCTTCTTTCTTTTTTTCTGCTTTCTCTCTCTCTATCTCTTTTTCTCTCTCTGTCTATATCTGCTATATTGTTTTCCATTACTGCCTCTAATCACAGCTCCCAGAGACACACAGTTTTACACTGACTGCTATAGACTTCTGACTCTTCTCATTCTGTCACTCCTTTCCTCCATGCAGTTGGCTCCTGTGCTATGAATAGTAGCTTTAATTTGGCCATCGTCAGTCCCGTACTGAATCCACTGTCTCCCTCTCAGGTGGAACAGTAGGTATACGACATAACACACCAAAGCACCCGGCATATCTGACACGTATATGTGACACTGTGGTCAATGTCGATGTCTGATGAGCAAAACCACATCTTTTTCTATTATCTGGACCAAAGATTTGCACTAAAATTCAGCGTACAAAGATTTTTTTGTTACTTTTCTGGTGCTCCTAAAGCATACAAGTTTGTTTAGTTCTTTATTTTCCTCACTGGAGATAGTCAGGCATTTTTTCTACTTTAGAAAAACTAGCTCAGCCCACATCAGATAACACTTATGTCCAATTTCCACTGAAAATCAATCCAGAGGGCAGGTTTTTTAGAGCTATATGTCAGCATTGACGGTCAAAGGCTTTTATGTGGTGAAAGCAGTTAAATACAGTATGGAACCTTACTATTGCACTGGTTACTGACAGTGTGACAAAACAGCCAGATCAACTTCGTCCTGCAAATAAAGAGCTCAGAGACACACATGCTCAATGATCGTCCTGAAAGGTGAAGGAGCGACGTGATCGTCGAGGGAGCAAGTGAGGGAGATAGAGAAAGAGATGTACAGGACTGGCTTGTGTGTGACCTTGGCTGCAGAGGAAGAGGAGTGATGAGTGTATACAAATTGCACACAGAGGATCCATTACTCACAGCTCTCTTCTCCAGGAGGTTTATATGGTCATCCCATCTCTACATTTTACACACACACACACACACACACACCCGTACATATACGTTTACATATAATGCAGAGAATTTGTAATGGCACAGTAGCCACTGCGCTCCTCTTGCAATCTACAGAAAACCAGTCTCCCTCATTTATCGCTGGTCCCCACCATACGCTTTTCACACCATTTAGCTTCTCATCTTTATTCCTGTTTAAGTCAAAGATAGAAATTCAATGCACAGGGGCATAGTGTGAAGCTAAGCTTGACTGGTTTTCTCGGTGCAGAAAATGAGATCTAATAATGATTTGCTCACCGTGGGTGCTATCAGCACATGAAATCATCCAGGTTAATCAAATGGTTGTTGTGAAGGCCATTTCTTTTTGCCCTAGCTGTTGAAAGTTGAAAAGATCATTGATTTTTAATCTGCAATGAAAACCTCTTGTCACCCATGGTTGTTTCTGAAATAATGCTGTTTTTGTTAGTTAAACTTTCTTCCAAGTTGTTCTTCTAGGATGTGACTGTACAACTTCAGAAGGAATGAAAGGGCAAACTTTTAAAAGTGAGATGTATTTTTCACCTTTTAGAACAATTAACACATTGCAAACACATTACAAGGGATACTTCTTGTGGAATGCTTCACTTCTGAATGAAATACATACATTTGAAATATACTGAAGTACCAGAAAAACTGGTATAGCAGTACATACTTGGTAGGTCCCCAACGGGATCTTGGAGGGAACGTTGCACAGTCCTCATGTTGATGTTTGTCGAGGCCCCAGCATTGAATACCGATGTTACTTGAGGCAGTGTTGCACGCCTATCATGTGAAATGATTCTTGCCAGCCGACGCTGCTCACGTTCACCCAGAGTCTTTTGGCAGCCATGCTGCTGTCATAAGTTCGAGGTTTTGATAGAATTCTTGTAGTCATGGTACACCCATGAAATGCTCAAATGTGAAAGTCTAAACTTTGCTTCTATTTCTAAAATGCCATGACCCAATTCATGAGCTCCAACTATTAAATCATGTTGAAAAATCATGCCATTTGCCATTCTCATGAAGGAAACAACTCTAGAAGCTTGTCTATCTAACTCTAGAAGATGTCTATCATTTTATATATGCACTGGTGGATGCAACCAAGGACATGCATAAGTGGCATTTCTATGTATTTTATTTTTATGAAAAATTTCCCTGATGTGGGACTAATAAAGGATTATCTTATCTTATATGCATTATGATATTTAATGCACATGCCAGGCACTGACACTGCTTGCCTGAAAGAGACAGAGAGCATAGTTCTGATTCAGACTTAAATGTTGCCCTCAATAATGTTCAATGTTAATAATCTAAATATTGAATCTTTACTTAGAATCTTTACAAATACTAGTCATAGTCAAGTCTTGTGATGTCAGCATAAATCAATGCACCATGGCAAATGAATGAATAAGGCCTTGCTCTAAGAGATACTCCATCCATACCACTTAACGAACAGAAAATATATTTTTAAATAAGACAGAACTTCCTTCAGATTATTCAAGGTTTGCCAGACAGATGTTTTCTTATATTTTGGGCTGCTTAACAGGAAGACATCTACTATGAATGAAGATTTCGTACTATGCAAAGTAGCCTGACTTTCACAATGTGATGGTAGAGTCTGATGGACTGAGTGGAATAAGACAGAGAATCCTCAAACCAAGTGATTTCTTTCAGTTGTGGAACAGCAATGGACCTGAAACAATTACACTAAGCCAGTGCTTGCTAATAAAAGACTGTATTCGGATTCTGTACTGTCTTGGTGTTAAACAGAGAATTTTCTTAGCTCTACTTGGTCCTTGCCAGATTGGTGACTCCCAGAAAAGTATGGCTCAGGCCCATGATAGAGCTCACACATAAAGCCTGAATAAATGTTCAATAAATCATCAACCTGACCTTTCCTGGCATGGTAAACCTCCAAGCTTGAAATGTTAAAGGCAAGAGAAAGATCGAGACTTACAGAGGAGTGATAAGTCTTCTTCTGTTTTCCTTTTTCCTACAAGTCTCAAAATCCTGTTTCGTCACTGTAGCATAGCTTTCCGTTCCACACTTTCTCTCGGTGCCTACTTAGCTACAAGAACATGTAGCGCAGCGGACATTTTACATATGTGATCTGACAGAGGGACAAGATTAATATTGCTTGTCTGCTCCCAAACACAGCTTGTGGTGCACTGTGGGCAAGAGGAAACTTGGCTAGGCCTGGCTGGCGCACGGCTGGGAGGGAAATTAACCCTTGGTGGCAAGAGGCTGGAGGCCACCGCTCAGGTGTCCTTACATATGTTAGCGGTGTCAGGACAAGCCCAGCTCCCAGGCCCCCTGCAGGGAGAGAGCAGCACCAGTGTGCCTGTGCTAGAGGCTGGGGAACAGAGGAGAGGGAGAGAGAGCCCCATTGCTTGGCACGGAGCACTACCAATATGCTCTCTTTTTACCGCTGCCTTGTCTTAAGTAATCCAGAGCTGGAGCAGGCAATTATCACTGTACAGTTTCTGATACTATCAAACATCAAATATAGACTTGGGACACTCCATACGTATCCTATATACTCTTCAGAATAACGATTTCACTTCTGATATGCAGGATACACCATTCTGCTTATTATAATTTTATGACTGGAACCCAGGTGTCCTAGTGAGAGAGCACATTGGGAACACACAGTGGGACTGACATGCTGCATTGCCGATTCTGTAGTTACTGCCCACTGTGGAAAAACTGCACATGCTACCTTCTCTACAAATTAGCCTAAATCATAAGGACCTGAAGTATTATAAGATGTGATTTGCTATGTAAATGCTTTGAAACAAACATATTTGTTTTTCTTATGCCTAGGCCACGTTACAGGCTCAATTTTAAGGCCAATTCACCCCTCTAGACAAATACAAAAATGTTTACACACTGCTCTTAAGCAATTATCTTTCCTGATTAACTGTGATTAACAGTCCAAGCCTAGCTCTGCTTATTTTAAATCATAAATAAACCTGCTGAGATATCTGCCGAGACCAGTTGCCAAAGCACAAACTGAGCTGGTCAAACTAGTAGATCATCTTTGATGGCTGGTAAGTATGGGTAGAAAGGAAACAGTTTTGAATTCCTGAATGCCTGGATGGTTGGACCCAAGTGCAGCGTTTATAGGGGGGAAATGATAAGGGAAAATAAGGGAAAAAATAACCCCGGGCATGGACAACAGGAGAAATGGAAAATGTTAAAGAAAAAGAATAATCTATTTATTTATTACATTTCATTTATTTATGCTGTGAATGGTGTGCAAAACTGGCATGCTTGGGGATTGAACCCAGTCTGCTTGCATGTGAGTTACTGCTGTGCTATGCCAGCACACATGAATAAAGGAGAGGGAAGAAGCTCGAAAGCAATACCGATCTGCAGTCTCAAAAAGGAGATATTTTTGTGTTAATGAACATTACGGAAGAAAGGACGAATGAAATCGTGCAACCGAATACTAAAGGGTGGACTAAGTCGCGCCTCTTATAATGTGAATTGGAACAGGTGCAGAGAGAGCAAGCAGCACGTAGATAAACAAGGATACAAGAAGTATTCCCTGGCCTGGAGTTCAGCGGACAAATGAATATAAGGTCCCTACTATTACCTTGGGCCATAACCCTACATCATGATCTCACCTCATTGAGGATGTAGCGTTTATAAGAATGGCACTGCCTGAGCAGCAGAGAGCAGAGTGCTTAGATTAGGAGGAAAAGAAAGAAGAAAAGTGTCCCTACTAGATTACCTCGGGCGACAGCCCTACTCCGTGATCTCGTCTCTCCAAAAAAGAGACCGAATACCTCACGCAGTAGTGTTACATAGCAGGAAAATGGTCAAAGGTGCGACAAGAGACCACGCCCAAAGATCTTCCTATATAAGCCAGGAAACAGGTGTCTCTCATCGTCCCAAATTGCCTCGGAGTCTGATGGGAATTGGAGTTCGACGCTGCCGCGGTCCCTTAGCCTCAGACAGCGGCACAGCACGACCCCTAACAATAAATGCTAGATTGTAGACAAGTTACAACAGTAAGGCAAATAGAAAGTTTCATACTTTTATTGACCAAATTGTCAAGGAAGCTGGGCAAAGTAATAAATAAACAAACAAATAATCAATCAATCAATTAATCAATCAGCTGACAAAGATGATCCACCAGTTTGACCAGGTTGGCCTATGTTTTGGCAGCTGGTCAGACCATGCTGGACATCTCAGTAGGGTAAGACACTGATACCAATAGACGTTACCTATTGTTCTCAAAGTACACAGGCCATTTTCCATAGCAGCAACAAAAATTCGTAAATAGCATAACAATCTGTACCTGGTTGCTGTCTGCCATTTGAATTTTTATCTACAGTTTTTGTCTACAGCCATGCCATGTCTAGTCTTTGTCTAGTCTTTGAGAAGTTTGAGTGTTTTCATGACAGAAGGATAAATGACAACTTTAAACAATTAAAGAGCAGGCAAGATTTTTTTTTCAATCAGCTATCCCGTGATTGATTAGATTTAAACAGAGTAAAATCACAGTGCAAAATAGGAGTGATAAAGGTGAATGTTTAAGTGAGAGTATCCAGCATCTGTTGTCATGGTGTTGAACTTTATTCTGGACCATGGTGACCTACAGCTCTGCATTCAAACTTTAAATTGTAAACTTGAACACTGGCATTTCCATGCCTCAGTGCAGGGGTCTTATCTTAGAGGAGAGTGACAGTGTGTCTAACATGAGAGGGAGCCACCTTCTGACATCTTCCTGAGAGACAGAACGTGTGTGTGAGAGAGAGAGAGAGAGAGAGAGAGAGAGAGAGGCAGAGAGAAAAAGAGAGAGAGGATTTGAATGTGGCATAGCAAAACAAAATACTCCATCAGAGCAAAGTTGTGGAGGGCATGTGGCACCAGCGAGGAATCCCCTCTCCACAGAGCAGTTCTCTTACTCAAGCAAACTCTTTCCATCTATGATCTAGTCCCTGTCAATCCTGACAAGCATTATCTGCCTGCTCACTCCAAAGAGCCAGTGCAAAGGACAAAAATAAAGAAATAATAAAAAGTCTCACCCCCGGGCTATAGCCAGCACATGCACTGCTTTTTCCATTATTTCCAGTCGGGTTTGAAGTTTGTGTTATCTTTAATAGAAAAAACCTGCATATAGAAGATGCTCATGCCTTCAAGAAAAAAAAAAGCAAGCATGAGAAGGGGGTGAGGAGGAAAAAAAAAAGGTTTGGAAGCAAGCTGCTGGGCAGGGAGACAGGATTGGAGATAGTTCTCCTAGTCAGAGAGATAAAAGCTACATTACATGAAATTAATGGAGGCTGTATAAGCAGTACATGAATCACTGTTTCAACACTATGAAGCTGGTACAAAGCCATAGAGGAATTTGAGCACCAACTACAGCTTCAAAGGTCTCCTATTTAGCCAGCCTGGGCCTGCCAGAGAAAGAGAGAGAAGAGCCAGGGAACAGGATAGCCAGTATGAAAGAAAGATACAGAAGGAGCATTAGGGAGGAGAAAAAAACCCAACTTTAGTGGCATGAATGAGAGCAGATGAGCGTTACCAGCGAAGTCAGCTGTGTTTCTCTCTTTCAGCTGATATCAAACACAGTTTAATGAAAGTTAAATGGTTTCTGAGGAGTGCACAGGCTGGAACAGATGAGATTGGGCTGTAAGAGCTGTCGGTGCCATTGTTGTTAACACTCTCTCTCTCTTTCTCTCCCTATGCAGGGACTGCCACCAGCACCACTCTCCTCCTACACAAAAGGGATATGCAGATAGCTCACACCACCAGCGTCTGCCATGTTGGGTCAGAAAAAAGATAAAGAGACTTTTTTCCTCTCTCCTTTACCTTTTTTTTTGCACTTGCCATGTTCATATGCAAATAAATCTTTGTAATTTGAAAGTGACAAGATTTACGGCGGAATGCAGCGGTGGGACAGAGCCCGTGCAGGTAGAGATGTTTGATTATGGAGGGCAACATGACATGTCTGCTGTCTACTTTGATCTGAGGGGATCCTGCCCTCATCTATCACCCTCACAGACACACACTCACACCCCAAAACCACCCATTCCCTCCTCTCTGTCCCTCACTCTCCCTTTCTCTCTGGGATTAAAGGGACATCCCTCCCACCCTGTGCATAATAGTTTTCCTCCTTCTGTCTTCACCCAGATGTAGATGTGCGACAAAAGGAAAGAAGCAGACACATCCTTTATTTCTGAGATGAATAACTAACCATGATAGATGACCCAGCCTACAGAGATTACAAAAGAATTGCTGTTTAGTTCCTAAAGAAAGAAAAATCAAGTCCATTTTTGAGGCTGCGAAGTGAAAAAAAAAGGTAATTCCTTGGCCAATTCTTTGGAGGAGAGGGTGGAAGTGTAACGTGGCACCTGGATGCTGTAATTAATGCACGGTTCCAGTGGCAGATCATTTAACCTCTTCTGGCATGTGTCATCCAGTGGCTTCTCTCACTTCTGCAACGATAAACACAAACAAACAATTAGAGACGGCCAGCGGCTCAGCCACATCCCCTCACCAGCAGACTTTCATTACAACAAGAGCCATCAGCATAAAGCCATCATAACACACAATTACCACAGAGTGAACCTTTTCAGCCAAAATACGGATGCCTGTGATTTTACAATCAGTGGACAAAAGAGAAAGGAATGAAATAAAACCCAAGATAATTGTATCCCATTCACCTTAATAAGGAAAACACATAAATGCAGTTTATTAATGCAACAAAAACAGGCTTGATTCTGAAGCACACAATGGCGAAGGCAGTGTTAAGAACCTAGTGGTCTGTCAGAAGTGTGTTAGCTCAGGAGCAGCTCAGGACTTCGTTACAGTGAGGGGGAGTTATACAAGTCACCCGCTCTGCACCTTTCTCTTGCTTCCCTAAAGCTCTCCATCATGTAGGTCAAAGATCAACTGCAAAGCATGACAAGAAAAAAAAGGAAAATTGTAGCTGGGCCAAAGACTGAACTTTAATTCTTCAAAGGGACAAGGTCCTGCCTAGGGTGAGCAGCCTTGTGACTAGTATTCAGACCCTTCACATGATCCATCTACAGGCTAGTTCTGGCATCATTAAGGGCAGCTTTATTTATTTGCTCCTTTTCAAAAGGAGAACAACATGGCACAGAAAGGCCAGCTCATGGTCAGAGGCCCTGGAGAAAAGTATTATTATTAGTTACAGACGTCTTTTTATTCAGCATAATCATGTCTTTGTAACTGCTGCATATTTTGGGTGATGATTATCATTCAGTGTTGTATGGAAAAGGAACAAATTATTTTAAAAATAATATAGCAAGATGCTGGCAGTTTGATGGCTGTAACACACTCAAAAAAGTTGGGACAGAGGCAAAATAAGGCTGAAAGGTTATAAAAGTAACACTGGAAGCTTCCACGATTAGAATCAAGAGTATGAAAGGAGCATCCACCCAAAGTTTAGTCATTGCAAGCATGGATGAAGCACCACTTTGTGCCAAACTTCATGAAAGAATTGTCAGTAAGTTCAAAGACAATGTTTCCCAGCACAAAATTGCAAAGAATTTAGGTCTTTCATTATCTACAGTTCATAATATCATGAAAAGATTCAGGGGGTCAGGGGAAATCTTGGTTCGTGAAGGCCAAGGGTTGAAACCACTCCTAAATGTACGTGACCATTGAGCCTTCAGGCAGTATTGTTTGAGAAACCATCATGCCACTATGAAGGACAAAGCCACATGGGCTCGCGGGTACTTTGGGAAATCATTGTCGCTTATCACAGTCCAATGCTACATCAAGAAATGCAGCCTGAAACTATATTCTGCATAGAAGAAGCCTTATGTTAATTTTGCTCACAATGACAGTGCAAAAGTGTCCCAACTTTTCTAGAAATGGGCTTTGTAATAGATTAATTGGATGGCTAAACTCTCATCTCATGTCTGTATATCAAAAAATAACCCCTAGACTCCATGACACACCATGTCAATGTACAAGAACTATCATGAACCAAGGCAGACTGATGATTTCCCTCCAGCGTTCTCTGGAAAGTTGCACGTTGCATGTTCCCTTGATAAAGGAAGCAATCATAGTGAGTATTAGTCATCACTAAAAGAACAGAGAACACCAAGTCTATCAGAAAGACAATACTAAGGGTGTATTCAGACTTGTAGTTCTGTCCTGTTCTATTTTGTTGGTCCGGACCAAACATGTATGACGTATATTTTGTGAGCCAGTCCTCAGAACAAAGCAGCACCTACAGGGGTTAGACAATGAAACTGAAAC
The DNA here is from genome assembly GCA_025674545.1 of Hassar affinis. Taxonomy (NCBI): domain Eukaryota; kingdom Metazoa; phylum Chordata; class Actinopteri; order Siluriformes; family Doradidae; genus Hassar; species Hassar affinis. The sequence goes on along the minus strand of JAOVYV010000040.1, from coordinate 17,711,537 downwards.
ACCTGTCATTTTAGACCACAATAATTTATTAGTATGGTGCAGGGC
>JAOVYV010000040.1:17668546-17678554 GCA_025674545.1 Hassar affinis | reverse complement strand
ATGCTGCCGGCTAGGCACCGGCTCTCCCATGACCCTGAAAAGGAATAAGCGGTTAAGAAAATGAATGAATGAATGAAGAATGAATTATTTTCAGAATATCAACACTTTTAAAGTTGATCATTGTCACTGTAGTGAGAACTAAAAGGTCTTGAGGTCTTCCTCTAAAACTGTGAGTCCAAGACCAATTCAAGATTGAGTAGAATTTCTTTCAATTCAGAGATGAGAATGAGGAAGTGAAAAGGTTGTCTCAAGACCAAGAACAGACTACAGTAAACACTTCCAGTCTATGTTTCATTAATCCCCTTTGTAAACTTAAATGTATGTTGTGCATTATGATTTTATGATCTATGATGCCTACTTTATTATTTATTTGAATTAAAAATGTATAGGAGTATATGATGCCATGGAACTTACTGTATTGCTAGACCTACACTGCACAGTTCTCCACTGGGCTGAGGTGCATACCTAACCCACACCACTCTCCCCTACTACAGCATGGACAGTGCGTGACAGGAGACGTGGTAGGAGGGAGAAACTAGCACCAGAAAGCATGTTGTGGTTAAGCAGAAATTAATCTGACATGACCCTGAGTAAACAGAAAAGCTGCTTCGCCCCAGGTTACCATATGGCAGTGGCTCCAGCATGGTGACCTGGTGGCTTAGACTCTACTGCCAGCAGGGGATGTTATGCTACCTGCTGTCCTTTTTGTTCAGTTTTGTTTTTTTTTCCCCAGCATCTCTCAAACTGTGACAGGCACTGGCTAAGAGCAATAGGATGTCAAGTTTACAGAAAAAAATGCACAGCACAGCCTGCAACACCATACAACACTTGCACAGTCTGTGAGAGAACAGGACAGAGAATGGGGGAAGGGGATGAGTGGAAGAGAGAGAATGAGGAAGAATTTCCCAGTGTGTTGTCAGGGTTGTGTATGCTGTTAAGGCTGTGTGCAGCAGTTCTTAAGTGAAATCGCTTGAGTGACCTGAGGCTATGAGCGGAGCAGCTGTTGAACCATGGGACTCGCTTTAGAACCATGGCTGCAAATTATTGATGAATTGATGTTTAAATGCCACAGAAAAAAAATAGTGCCTACACACACCCCTGACTTTATCATGACCTAGTCATTGACAGTAAGCACTTTTATTACTATCAACATACAGCACATAGAATCTGCTAATGTTGGAAGCATAAATGCATGGATTTATGCCCTCAGCTCCATATCTTTCATAAAACCTCACATTCAGGGGGAAAAATCTGCACTACAATCTTGTTGTAAATCCAACTCCAGCAGCTAATGTGGTGGTTTCCACCACAAGGACAGAGAATTAAAAACTAGAGAGCAGATTCCTTTCAGTTCTCTGAGCAGTCCAACACTTTTTAATACAATAATGCTGAAGGCTTGCAGTGTGAGATGGAATTAGAGAGAGACCATGCAGAAGGACGGCACAGAATGTTAGATGATACTGTCACATTTCCATTCACATTTCCATTTATACTTTGTTGCAAACCTACTTACAGTAAGACAAGTACCACCCAAGCACTATGAAGGTCAGACTATGTTTCAGCAATCTATAGACAGTAATAGTAAAGCAACAAAACTACTGTGCAATGCCAAGTGCTGTAAAATACTGCAAAAAGAAAGAACAAGGATAGAAACCAAATATTGCCAAACATATGCAGCAAATATCATGCATTGTGGTCAAATTATGTGTTCTAGAAGTCTTGAGAGGCTTCTTCAAGGTAACGAGAGATCATGAAGGAACTGTGTATGAGAAGCAAATAAAATAAAGATTCACTTAAAGACAGCAGTTGATGGGATGGAGTGTAGTGACTGCTGGAGGTGAGCGTTTCAACTTTGAATACCAAGAGCCAATAGTGTGAGACAAGGACAGGTGCAATATGCTGGTTAAAGACCAGTTGGTGCATGTTGGTGCACCAGTACATGTTGAGAGGTCAGCCTGTCGGGAGCTGCGGTTCACAGTAGTCCATATGTGAGGTGTTGATGAAATGAGTCTGGACCTGGAGATAAGCTGCTTACTCTAATTGATATGACCTGATCTTCCTGTTATAAAGAGGAAGTCTCAAGAATCTTAGCTGGAATAATTGGTTTGGGGCTGCCATGCATGATATGAATGACATTAGGGTACATTTAAATAAAGGGCATAACCTGTAGGTTCTCTGACTAGGAAAAAAACAAAGACAACACTATTTCTATTCTGGAACTTGGACCAATCTCTCAACACCAAGTTCATTAAATTAAGTGAGCATGGCTGCTCAGAGCCAACTGACTATTGTTTTCAATTTTGCTAGCCACACCCAGAAATGATTACTGCCTGACATGTTGAATTCAACATCAATAAAACACAACCTGTAATGTGAAGCAGGCTATGATTCCACATTCTTAAGAGATTCAAATACAGATCTGAAAGAAAGTCATTGAAATCTACCAGTATGGAAAGGGTTACAAAGTCGTTGGGCTCTGGGACTCCAAACCACAGTGAAAGCGGTGATCCACAAATTTGGTACAGTGAAGAATCTTCCCAGGAGTGGCAAAATTTGACCAAGAGAGCACTGACAATGCATTCAGGAGGTCACAAAAGGTCTCAGACTAACATCTAAAGAACCTCAGTTGCCTCAGTTAAGGTCAATGTACTGTACATGTTTCAACAATATGAAAGACAAAATGGGCAAAAATGGAAACCATGGGGGATTTACAAGCACAAACCATTGCTGACCAAAAAGCAGTTATCAGCAAATCTTATAAGACCTGCAAGTTGCGAGGTGGGGCCTCCATGGATCAGACTTGTTTGTTCAGTACATCGCACAGATGATTGATCTGATGTAGTTTTGAGCAATTTGGAAGCTAAATCAACACTTTATGTTCCTCAAACCATTCCTGAACAATTTTTGCAGTTTAGCAGGGCACATTTTTCTTCTGAAGGAGGCCACTGCCAATAGGGAATACCAACGTCATGAAGGAGTGTATATGATCTGCGACAATGTTGAGGTAGTTGGTACGTGTCAAAGTAACATCCAGATAAATGCCAGGACCCAAAGGTTTCCCAGCCGAACAAGCAGACCAGAGCATCATACTGCCTTTGCCAGGTTACCTTTTTCACGTGGTGCCATCTTTTCCCCAGGTAAGACATACACTCACTCAGCAGTTCACAGAATGTAAAAAAAGTGATTTATCAGACCAGTCCACTTTCTTCCATTGTTCCATGGGCCAGTTCAAATGCTTTTCTTGATGGCGGACATGGGTCAGCATGGACACCCAGACTGGTCTGCAGATATGCAGCCCTATATGCAGTAAGCTGTGGTGTACTGAGGTACTGACACCTTTCTATCATAACCAGCATTAACGTTTTCAGCAGTTTGTGCTACAGTAGCTCTTCTGTGGATTAGACCAGATGAGCCTCATGCACCCGTGACCCTGTCACTTGTTGTACTTCCTTAGACCACTTTTAGTAGGTACTAACTTCTGCATACTGGGAACAGGGATGTTCTGACCCATTTTTCCTGCTTCCAACACAACAACTTTGAGATCTTAATGTTCACGCGATGTCTAATATAGCCCATGCATTGACAGATGCCATTGTAAAGAGATATTTATAATAACGGTAATGGCAATGATAATGTTATTCACTTCACCTGTCAGTGGTTTTAATGTTATTTCTGATTGGTATATGGACCTATGTATGCAAAGGGACTTAATGGTGAAAAATGACAGTGTACATTCACACTGTATATTGTCTACTTTTGAAAAGATGAGTCCAGGAAGAATGAGGAGACATGATGTGGTGCCTTTGAGACATACATAAATAATGGGAAAGTGAGATTACACCAAAAGCCTTAATGAATATTGAAATGATACATTTTGTCATTTTTTTCCCTTTCCAAAACCTTTTTTTTTTTGCTAATTAGCTCTATTACTATTCTAATTGGTTGCGTTTTACTCATTGTGGACTATGACAACATTATGAGGCTATTAAAGTAGATCCTCAGAGGGGGGACAACACAGTATAATCAACCAATCAGTGGCTCTGCTCGAGAAATGAGCCTTGGAACATTATCATTTTTGACCTTTTGTCCTTGCTTGTCATTAGGTTATCATCATCAATATCTATTAAAGATTTGTTGTTTAAATTTTTATCTTAAAATGGGAATAAGTTTGCATGTAAAACATAAAAAACAAAGAATTGTTTGATTGTGTATTCATTTGTTTATGTAATATGAATATTTTCTCCAAAAGCTCTATTTTCTAGAGAGAACAGTGCCACTGCAGTCCCTCTGCCAGTATTCAGACCCTGAGCTGAATAAAACCACCCTCGTTAAACACTGTCAAAAATGCTGACTATTAAGGCAAACCAGACAATGTGCTAATTAGTACATTTGCATATGATCATGCAAATAAAAAAAGGGTGAGTGCAAAGCTGTATTTGCATTTGTAACACTGTTAGGCTGTGCATGTACAGCAGGCTAGTGTTGGGGGCACGTGTTTATCAGGCACTGAGGAAAGAAAGGGCCCATCAACAGTTCACATATGGAAAACATTAACTGTAGTCAGATATAATACCATTATTCTACAGATCACTGTGTTTTCAAAAAAATCAACATTATAAAATTGTTAGTTAGGAATCACGTGTGTAAAGGGATTAATATGTTAGTATGTAATTACAACTGCATAAACATTTATGTTTAAATGTCTAAAAAGTGTAAAAAAAAATTATGCAATGCCTCAGGATAATTTGTGCTTAGCATTGAAAGCTGAATGGCTGAATGAAGCAGTATATAAAATCCTTGTCTTTCATTCAGAAGGACATTGCCCTTCATACTTCCAGACCGCCGGCGTAAAACTAACAAAGAATTTCTTTTCAGCACAACTTCCCCCTCAATTACTGCACAAAACAGTAGCTGCCCATTAGACTGCACAAAAATGATAATTTATCATGTCTTTATTAAAACATAATGCAGCAGAATTAACTTTAAATTAAATTATATTTGCATGGAATTACTGGACTCATCTGAGTAAATGGTGTGAAATCCCTAAAGGGACATGACAGGATAAAGAGCACTCTTTGCATCTGAGCATCTCCGCTGATGATCTCCTTAATACGCCAAGTATAATGTGTTTATGAAGTGTTGCCTTTCCCACAGCGCATGCAGCTCTGTTGAAATACTGTACATGTAATATTATAATAGAGACATTTAGACAGAAGATTTAAAAAACCTTAATTAATTTCTAGATAGCTGAGGTAGATGCCCACAGGCTGATGTGTGACATATAGACCATGTTGACTGATGCAACCTATTGATAATGGAGTTCTGTAGCACGTATTTCAACTAAAATGCTTTGTCCTAACAGCTAGGCATTTTACCTTGAAAGCCAGACATTAACATATGATGTAGCCAATCGATGAAAGCTTTTTGTGTTTTCATTTTCGGTCCAAATCAAAAGAGAAAAAGCTTTTTTTTGAATGCTTACAACTACTATTAATGCATATGCTCATGCATGCATGCATGCACACACACACAGACACACACACACACACACACACACAAACTACACCTTACCATGTGGTTCTATTTTCAGTGCTAGCATTTGATCTGATGCTCTGTCTTTCAGCTTTAGAGCTTTTTGTTTTAGCTTGGAGTTAAAAGATAAAATGTGTGATGCTGATTGAGTTGGATAGCATTAGCGGGCTTGGGATTTGGGCACCCTGTCAATTCGGGGCCAAGGCAGTAGTTAAAAGTGACATGGAGGACACAGGCAGGGCATTATTGCAATATCAACTTTAGCTGCACTCTCTACTGAAGGGGTACTAAAAACAGTGTGTATGCGTGTATGCTGTAGTGTGTGTGTGTGTGTGTGTGTGTGTGTGTGTGTGTGTGTGTGAGTGAGTGAGTGAGTGAGTGTATGTGACCCGGGGAGGGGCATTCAATGTCGTCTGCCTGCTAGACAAGAGTTGATGGCCTCCAATTGAGAGCAGATGCAGACATATCATTTGAATAAAGAAATACCTCTGATCTATGGTATTATCTTGACAAGACAGCAGATAATCAGCCACCCTAAGCTTGGCCATTACTGAACTCCATTGTTTTACTTTTCACTACAAATCAAGCCCTGTCTCTTGCCTGACAGCCCCAATTTTACATTTTCTTTTTTCTTTTCTTTTCTTCCTTAAGAACAAAAAATGCAGTGTGCAGATAAAATAATGCAAAGCACAATCCAGGTTTCAGGGACAAAATTTAGACACACACACACACACACACAAACATTCTTCCAAATTCTTCTCATTCAAAGCCTCTACACACGAATGTACCATTTTATGTATCTCCAAGCTGAAGAAGGAGCACGGTGTGAACATCTTTTTCGCCTTTTCCTTGTCCCTCCCTAAGGGGTTCCTCCCCCTATTGATTGAGGTTCTCTAAAAGTGGAACATGAAGCTTCCTCAAGGTTCTTAGCCTCTCTATGGGTTTAGACCCCTTACTGGTGCCCTCTGGCTCTCTGCTCACAATGTTGCTCAACTCCAACCTTACTCGCAGATGTGCTCCAGAAAGCATCCTGGTATTTATATGACATTTATATTCACTATAGCACTCACTACTTACTCTACCTGCTGATTATGCAGCCTTGTTCTGCGTAGAGCTGCAGTCTCTAGTGACAGAAGGTAGCCCACATATGGTATAAGAGATACAGAAATAGGCATGGCTGTATGTGGTCTCGAAATGAGCGTGTGTATTTGTGTCTCCGAGGACAGGAGGAAAACAGGAATGGGATTTTTCTTAGTTGTGCTCTGATCCACTTGACATGACACATGAACCACGCTCATTCTTTATTGGTGGCTGCTCGTTTCATGCTCTCACATATACTCACAAATACAAATGCACCAAATTCAGGGGGTGGAGTGAGTGCTCCAACGATCGCCTCCTTGCCTGCAAGAACTCTCTGGATCTCTCTCCTTGAAGCTGGTGAAAGTTAAATCTATATTTAATAAGCTTCAAGTTAAGGACAACAAAAAGTTTTAGCAACTCTGCTGGCTTGGCTGCTCATTGTTTTGCTTTTTACACTCTGCGCTCTGTTTTCTGCCTTTGCTTTCTTTCATTCTCTTCTCTCACGCTCTTTTTTATCTCCATCTGTTCCAAGACACTCACACTCCGCACCTACCCCCAGTGTCTTGTCATTATTTTCTTTCATTTCTGCCTCTCACTCTCTTTTCTATGCAGCAGGGCTGGAAATGTTTGAACTCAATGGCTGCTTAAGATGTCGCAGAAATGGAATATGAATGACTCCCCGTACCCCCCATCTGTCTTAATGCAGACTCTGCTTATGCCTGTACCCATCCATAAATAATATAACAATACAAAAGGAGGAGAGTGTGGAGGAGGCCGTCTGCAGAGCCACATGAAAGACGCGGGGAGACTCTCGTGGGGAGCACAGCACGACTAAAAAAACTTCCACCAAGTACTGCGCGAGATTACTGCGATAAAGCACTGCGACTTCCCCTGCCTCATCCATAATGATAACACATATTTCTGCTTATTATCCATATCTCTGAGTTGGGCTCACATTGACGACGCAGTGACAGGAAAGCCTTGGATGGAGCACGTGGGAGCTGCTGTCGGTGGATGAAGCCTAACTCTGACACACTCTCCCCCAGGGCCACTACTGTGAGATATGGCCATGTTGTGGCACAAACAGATGTTTTGTCTTTCTCATTTGCTGCGAGCTGTGCCTGGCACAAGCGTATCCGTCCTCAATTGCTGACTACAGGGGACATGATCGGCATCTAACCTTGGGCTTGGGCACATGCATGCCATTAAATAGTTACAATTTCCCTCTCAAATCACCAAAACAGTGGGACGATTTTTTGTTCAAATCACATGCTAGGATTCATAATTCATCATGTTAATTCATTAAACAAGTGGGCTTTTGTCTAATGCTTGTAAAGTAATGTGCTGACTTGTGGTTTATCATCGCTCCGTTCACTTCTACATCCCTTTTTATTTTACCATTAATTTTTTTTATGAAGTCTGCATACTGTGTGTATTAAGAGGGATTTTGTTGTCCCCAGACACCAATTTGCATAAAGTGCAAGCCATCACTGGTTCACGAGAAGCAAATTACTTTGCTGACAAGATCACCCCTCCTCCTTTATTTATTTATTAATTTTTAGCACAGGCTGGGATAGTTAAGAGCACTTAGCCAGTTATGCAAAATATCATATTTCCCTAACCAGCATGATCAATGAGGAGAGAGAGAGAGAGATAGAGAGAGAGAGAGAGAGAGCGAGAGAGAGAGAGAGAGAGAGAGAAATTATTGAATTAAGTGCTAGGCCAATCATTTAACAAGTCCCAGAGCTGCATGTGAGAGGGTTCTTTCTTAAGCTGCTGCTCTGAGTAATCATGTAAAACAGCACAACACTCTACTTCAGTGTCCACTGAGTCATTGTAAAACCGTTTCCCTATAGGCACAGAATTAGCACAGAGGTGCAGGATGCTTCCTACAGGATCCTCGCACACTCAACCTACAGTTAAATTCAAGCAGAATAAAGCACACCTTATCGACCTATTTATCCATTTCTTTAACTTGGGTAATGTTTTGATACTTTAACGATTGGAGAATGTTGTGTCGGAGGTGTGATGTTAGGTGGCACAGTGGCACAGTGTAGTGGTGCCAGCTTACAACTGGAAGAGTCCCAGTGTGCTCCCTATTGAAGAGTTACTATGCTTGTGCTCCTCTTGTCTCTGTGGTTTTCTTCCAATGTCCCCTGACCTCTCAAAACATGCCAAGCGGGTAGCTTGTCTAAATTGCCCCAGGTGTCAATATATGTATGCACGGTGCCTTGTGGTTCAGGGTCTCATGCCCAATCTTCCCAGGATAGCAATTGCAAAAAAATGACTAAAAATAAATATCTCGTTTTAGGCTTCATTCTGATCGCAAGCTGTATCCCTGCTCCCTACACACTGCACAGGGTACAGAAACCCAAGGGCTCTTCATAGGGAACTCAGTCACTAAAACAGCTCTATTTGGGACGTGCTGCAACGTCATCAGCAGCGTGTCTTGATTACAGCACTGTTCAGATTAATTTTGTATGCTGTAAAAATAAATGTGATGAAACATCTGTGAACTGTGGATCATGTATTTTAACTGTCTGGGTGTCGTTTCTCGTGCACAGTGCTCTGATCTCTCGTGTTCAGTGTTAGGATCTCCTAGCTCCTTAGCTATCATAAACAGTGTTAAAGTTGAAAAGAACAATGGAGAACAAAGAAGCTGTAACTCTTTTTGGGTTGCTATATTTTTGTATGTTATATCAGTTTAATGAGCGACAGAGACGACAAAGTCGGATCCGCGTAACACATACGCAAACTCGTATGTTCTTCTTACATTTATAATTATTATTGATATTATTTTTTCTTATTTCCTTTACTTGAACTTTGGAATGCTCACTGTAAACTATTGTTATACTGTTACTCTGTTCCTGATAATTGCTTATTCCTCTGGAAATTAATAAAAAAAAAAAAAAACTAAAATGCTTCCCATTGCGGAGGTGGGTCTCTGAGGTAAAATCAAATCAGTCAATCATGTTCCAGCAGCACAACAGAAATTCTGGAAGTGGCATTCTCGTGTTCCCTAGCTCCCTACACACCATTCCCTTTAAATAAAAAAAATGAAAAGACATCATCTTTAATATTTCTTTTTTTATCAAATAAAATAATGAAGCAACATTCAACAGTTTTTTTTTTTTTAAATAGACCAGTGATAAAAGGCAAGAACATTTTCAATGGCCCTACGAAGCCTACCTGCATGTACAATGCAAATCAAAATGTGTGTTAAAACTGAGATTAATGTGCGATTAAAACATTTCATAGCTTGACAGCTGTACTAATTAATAAAGATATTTAATAGGTGTTTCTTACCATACTATCCCATATACAGGGGTTAGACAATGAAACTGAAACACCTGTCATTTTAGTGTGGGAGGTTTCTTGGCTAAATTGGACCAGCCT
>JAOVYV010000040.1:17527285-17538103 GCA_025674545.1 Hassar affinis | reverse complement strand
ACAAAAGGAGGCCCTACACCATACTAATAAATTATTGTGGTCTAAAATGACAGGTGTTTCAGTTTCATTGTCTAACATATATATATATATATACAGAGAGAGAGAACTAAATCAGCAATCAGATGCTTAGAGAAAAGTGTGCTGTGATATAAAGTTTCATGATATTGGTTGTTATTATATTATTATATGGCCCACCCCGAAACGTTCCTCCACAGGGCCAGCTAAAGCGTCCTATAATGTTCTTACAGGGGTGATAGGGGCAAGCAATATAATCATAATACCTGAAATAATACACAATATACAGTATAACATAATATATATCATTTTACATAGGTTTCAGTGTAGGACTTCTAAACGTTCAGTCAGTTACTTTTCACAGTGAGTACTGTCACATAATGCCAATGCTTAGAAAAGTTGATCATGGTTTTATTGATAATGATGTGATATAGCCCAGACCTACTTCTAAAATTTCCATGAAAGAATCTATGAAAGCACTTAGAATTTGCTTCCAGTAGAGGTTTAAGAGCAGTTCTTCAGTTCAGTCAGCAAATATTTAAAACATAACGAGATATTAACTGTGTTTATGTAGTCTTTTACAATGATGTAAACCAGTGAAAATCAATTCTGTTTATTAACAATTCTAGGTACTTCTGTGTATAAGATACACTGATGCTAACCGCAAACTCAGATTAATTTTGATGCAGTTGGAAGGAATTTGTGTGAAACACAAATACAAACACTAAGTTTGAAAAGTGCTGGAGTATTTCTATATGGTGCATACGTGACTCCTTGGCAATGCTTTTATCCAGTGCTTTAGCCATTAGAGATGCCACTCTTAGAATGTCATAAAATAGTGAGATGTTTGTTCAGTACTGCCTGAAAATGAGCTGGTCTGATATGTTGTAATATCATATACAGATCTAATGATACTAATACACATTTCCATTCGCGACTGAGAACAAAAAAAAAAACGATAGAGAGCTGATGGACTGGGTTTGCCAATAGACATGAGCTTATTATTAGGCAGCGAGAGAGTCATCAGTGGATTTAACAGCTTTGCACCACTCATGAGCTGGAGGTGTGGAGAACGGCCGGCTCTCTGAGCCCAGGCCAAGCCTTGCACTCTGGGGCCATACATCGAGCACGGCCTCAAGCCTCAGCAATAAAAGACCCAGCCTCAGCTGCTGGAAATGTTATTCTAATTAACAGGGGATTAAGTCATCATCTTCTTGTGTAATACAGTCTGGATGGGAATTTCAACATGGAACAGCAGTGCAAAAAAAAAGCATTTAGCATTGCAGTAAATTACTCTTGACCCCCTGGACGGCAGTCTATCAGCACGTCAATTGCCTGCCAATTAAAACAAGCCACCCTTGCCAAAACTTTATTGGGACGGACTGGGCTTTCAGACGTGGTACACAATTCATGGGGCTGGAGAAGCGAGATGAGTGCCTGGCTGGCTGCTGACACTATTCTAGTGGGAATTTTGTCAAGTTTGGAGAAATGAGCATATGAAACGATTTTCTCGAGCTATCGCGGGCCATAGCTGAGCTGACTGCTACACAAACAGTTTCTCTGAAGTGCAGCTCTTTGATAAGTGACCATATGTGGAGCATCATGTGCATGGAGAGCTAAAACACAAACAATAACCCTGGAGCAGGCTTCTGAAGGACTGGACAAAGGCTTCCAAAACTAACAAGAGCTCCAGCACTAACAAGCTGAGCCGTTTATTGTTCTGTTGTGCTTCCTTTTCAAAACACATCATGACACCTCGTGACATTTTACAAAGTCTTTTGTAAAGTAAAGTAAAATTCTATGCAGAGAGTGTTTGGACTGTGGCAGGTAGTGTTTTTTTAAGAGTGTAAAATAATGATATACTGTATATGAAACACGGATCCACACAGTGGATATAAAAAGTCTACACACCCCTGTTAAAATGCCAGGCTTTTGTGATGAAAAAAAAATTAGAGAAAAATATCAGAACTGTTTCCACCTGTAAAGTAGTCTATAATCCGTACAATTCAAATGAAAAACTGAAAACTTTTAGGGAAAATAAACTAATACTTAAACTAATACCATGTTGAAGCACCTTTTGATTTTATGACAGCATTCAGTCTTTTTGGGTAGCACTCTATCGGCATGGCACATCTTGATTTGGCAATCTTTTCCCACTCTTCCTTGCCCTCTTCAGGTCATCCCGCAGATTTTCAGTTGGATTCAGGTCTGGGCTCTGACTGGGCCCTTCCAAAACTTTGATCTGCTGGTGAAGCCATTGTTTTGTTCCCGTGGAGGCATGCCTTGGGTCATTGTCATGCTGAAAGGTGGAATTCCTCTTTGTCTTCAGCTTTTTAGCAGAGGCCTGAAAACTGACTGATATTTGGAACTGTTCATAATCCCCCCATGTTAACTAAAACCCCAGTTTCAGCTGAATAAAAGCAGTCCCAAAGCATAATGCTGCCACCAGCATGCTTCACTCTGGTTATGGTGACCTTTTGGTGATGTGCAGTGTTGTTGTGCTAAACAAACCTTTTGTAATTATGGCCAAAAAAGTTCAACCTTGGTCTTACCAGACCATACCACATGTTTTGGCAGACTTGATGAAGGTATTATATTGTAGTGCTTCCCGTTAATAATAACCATAAAAAAATCTAAAATATGTTTCAAATTGATCTGGGATACATTAATAATTTGATTTCATTATATCATTATATTAGCTAGTAGACAGTTTAATTAAATAGAAGAGAAGAGAAGAGAAGAGAAGAGAAGAGAAGAGAAGAGAAGAGAAGAGGAAATAAGGGGTGCAAAACGTAATTTTTTTTCTAAGAATAAAAAAAGAAAAGATAGAGCCTGTAAGCCTCTCCCTCTGTGCCAAAGCATTGTTTTCTGCTCGGCTAAGCAACGTCAAATTGATATGCTAGCAATGATGTGCAATGACAATTAAATTGTAACTGACCTGCATGTAACCATCATTATGCCTTCTATCTTTACTGCCATCCCTGTTATTTAATCACACAGCATGTGGGCTTTTTATTAGGCAGTAACAATGAAGACCACATCCGCCAGCCTATGAACACTTGACTATGGATATGTATGTCACTGCCTTGGCTTATCTGTAGAAGAAAATATACATATACAGTACTATGCAAAAGTTTTTAAGCAGGTGTAGAAAAATGCTGTAAACTAAGAATGCTTCCAAAAATGGAAGCGTCAATTGTTTATTTTCATCAAGTAACAAAATGCAGTGAATGAACAGAAGAGAAGAATTTGGTGTGACCACCCTTTGCCTTCAAAACAGAATCAGTTCTTCTAGGTACACTTGCACACAGTTAATGATTGTGTTTCAACCTACATGTGAAATTGATGATCATTAGCACCTGTTTGGTATATTTGGTTGATCATACACCTGACTATAATCCTACAGAATCCCTGACAATCCCTGTGCAAGTGTACTTATAAAAATTGTTGCACTCACTTTGCATTTTGTAAATTGATAAAAATGAACAATTATTATTTGTATGTTTGAAAGCATTCTTAGTTTACAGCATTTTTTCACACCTGCCTAAAACTTTTACACAATACTGTATATATATATTTTTCTACAGATAAGCCAAGGCAGTGACATACATAAATGATGCATATGCTGGTACACTATTAAATAAGGGATATTTATGCAGTTTCCGAGCTGTCTAACATCGGGATTGACAGATATTATGATCATAATATTGGGGATGTCTTTATTCTTTATCTGAGACTTAAAAGGCAAATCAGTGGCTTCCTAGAATTCATATTAGGATCCGTATGAAACAACAAAACTGGGGAAAAAAACTACTGAAAAGAATGAGGTCCTCTTAAGGTTTTTCTTTCTCTTTTTTCTAACATTCTCTCTCTCTCTCTCTCTCTCTCTCTCACACACACACACACACACACACCCTAACAAACATCACAACCTTTCTCCAATGACTGCCACATATTCATTTGCATAACAATTTTCGCTTGTGTTTCTGGTTAGATGGAATTCACAGCATGAGGCCTGCATTGTGAGTGCTGGGTCATTGCTATGTATATGTGACAGAGAGGAAGAAAAAAAGCAAACCTCTCACTTTCTTCTCCAGAGAACACATAGTGTAGGTATAGTACACACCCTCATACATAGAACAATGACTTCAAACAGTCAACAGCAATATCTCCATATTAATATTCATACAGGAGTTATGACAGGAGTTATACACATACATTATTATTATTATTATTATTATTATTATTATTATTATTATTATTATTATCGGCAGTAGTAGTAGTAGTAGAAGTAGAACATAGAATTGTTATGTTTCTGTCAAGGATTATACCTGTGCTTTGTGTCTGTTGTTCAGAAGCATGAATAATGTGACAACTGCATTAAATAAGAGGTGCTTACTCTCTCTTCAGTAATGTCCCTCTGACACAAACACAGATTCTCTTGGAAAAAAAAGTAAATTGTATGAAGTAAATTGTATGAAGCACCATTTGTGTAAAAGATATTTATTTGATCCAAATAATTGCCTGAAACATACAATCAGTAACACCAGTGCTAAGGCGAGGATGTCTGTTCCAAAAGACTAACACAATCAGAAATTAGCCTATAAAGGCAGGAAAATGGTAAATCAGTGCTGGGTAAAATATTGACAAAACAGCAGTTAATAAAATACATTCAACTCTAAAAATCTGATATTTGTAGAGTATGATAGAAAGTAGTAAGTAGAAGTTAAGTAGTTTGAAATTAAAATACATACACCGAGAAGCCATAACATTAAAAATACTAACAGGTGAAGTGAATACCATTGATTCTCATTTAATGACATCACATTGACTGTCATAGGGTGGGATATATTAGGCAGTGAATAACAAGGCACAAAACAAGGGCCAGATTGTGATGGCTATACAACTGGGTCAGAGCATCTCCTAACAGGACTTGTGCAGTGGTTAGTATCCACCAAAAGCAGTCCAAGAAAGGGCAAGCAGTGATTGGGATATTGGTAGCCTGAAGACTAATCTGTCTTGTCTGATCCCATAGAAGAGTTACTGTATCACTGAAATGCTGAAAAAGTTGATGTGGGTTATGATAGAAGGTCATCAGGACACACAGTGCATCCCAGCTTACTGTATATGGGGTTGTGTAGCTGCAGACCAGTCAGAGTCCATTTACATTTATGGCATTTAGCAGACACTCTTATCCAGAGCGACTTACAAAAGTGCTTAGTCATTCACTTGGAATATCCAAAGCTAGTGCTGGTAGACCTGAATTCAAGTTACTTTGAGCTATGATAATGCTAGAAATGCTATAAAATACCTAATAAAAATTACAAGTAAAACAAGTCTAAAACAAGTAAAAACTTTGAGTTAGTGCTCATTCAAGTGCTCTTGAAAGAAGTTGGTCTTCAGTTGGCATTTGACACTCAGGGGGACTCCATTTCACCAACTTGGTGCCAGGACAGAGAAAACTCTGGATGCTTGTCTCCCATGTGTCCTGGATGTGGGTCAAGTCTAGCCATACTAGAGGCATGAAGGTCTGCTGTAGGTTTATTATCTGGAGAAGAGATGGTACCAGGATGTACTATTGGAAGAAGGCAACCCAGTGGAGTCACCGTGATGCTCTGGGCAATGTTATTCTGGGAAATATTGGGTCCTGGCATTCATGTGGATGTTAATTTGACACCTACCTAAACATTGTTTTAGACCAGGTACACCCTTTTACCACCAACAGTATTCCCTAATGGCAATGGCCCTTTTCAGCAGAATAACACTGCAAATATCATTCAGGAACGGATTGATTGAGAAATATGACAAAGGGTTCAAGGTGTTGACTTGGCTTCTAAATTCTCCAGTGCTTGGCTGTGTTGACATATACAGACACAGCTGATTTCCTGGGGTTTTCACACACAACAGTCTCTAGATGATAAAAAAAAATCCACTAAGCCATGGTTCTGTAGGAGGAAATGCCTAGTCATAGGTCAGAGGAGAATGGTCTGACTGTACTGAATACATAGGGAGGAATGCTGCAGTAATGCAAATAACCACTCTTTACACCCATGGTGAGCAGAAAACCAACTCAGTTTCAATGAGCTCTTGACCTGCTTGTTTTTATGCATTGCTCTGCTGTCACATGATTGGCTAATTGAATAATTGCATGAATGAGCAGGTGTTACTATTAAAGTAAGCATAGGTAAATCAGTAAGCATAAAAAGTGGGTAGTAGCTGACCTTGAATATTATCTTTTAAAACTTTTATCAAAAATTTCTGGACCTTACAGCAGGTTGATAATGGCCGTAAATGCTTGTATAAAAATCTGTGTTAATGTTTAGAACCACTCAGATCTGAGTTCTGAGAATTTTTCATTCTCATTTTTTCCTTCCCTCCACAATCCCAGGTTCTTGTCTCTTCTTCTCATTTATCTTACTTATTCATTTTGTTGTATGTCACATTATCGTCTGTCAAATACTCAAAGAGATAGAAGAAGACAACAGAAGAAACTGCTTTATTTAGCACTGCTCCTTTTGTCAGGTATTCCAGACAAGAACTTAGGAGTACATGCATAGAAATGATCATACTGCTGAAGTATGATAAAGCATCCTGTGTAAATCCAAAAAAATACTTCAACAATGCTTCACTCTGAAATGGATTTATATATTAATAGGATTGGGCAAGCCAATGAGAATTACAGTATAATATTATTCATAAAAAAGCAGTACTTCTGTACCCATGACGACATTTGCATAGAGAATATCCTCTTTGGCTTGATGGTCATAAAATAAGTATGCGTGGCAAATATATTGCCCTTGTCAGAAATACTTAAAAATAAAGAACTTCTTTAGAAAAAAGAAATTCTTGCTCCACCAAATTAATAACAATGTCACTAGAGTTTCATACTATACATTAGACTAAGCTAACAGCTGAAATATAAAAGTTGTCAATCAGTGGCCAAATGCTATTCAATGAAAACAATTACATTTAAATTGAATCCAAATACTATGTACATTTATTATACTTGAATAATTCTACAAGACTAATTGTTAATTAATTGCTGTTAATACAGTATGTTGGGTCACCACTGGGGTCATGAGACAAAGTCACAGCCTCTGCTTCATTTAATTTATTTATTTAACCAATTATTCTTACAAATATAACTCTGAAGACAGGCTTTAACTATGTAACCACATGAATAGAAATATACTATTATTTAGACGGTGATATATGCAACTTTTAAATGAAGAATGTAATCCTCTACTGAATATGGATTTACATGTCCTAGATTATATCTGATATAGTATAATCTGGTGATGGTCCAGGTTGGGATTGCAAAAAAAAATCCAAGAAAAGTCCATAATGTCCATTTACAGCTATTGGAGGACCACTGGTATAGGTCACTGGAGAGCTGGTTGAATCTCAGCAATGGCAAAAACTACCTGGGCCTGTGAGCAAAGCCCTTAACTGCTCACCTTGATATTCATGGCATTCTACCTCAATGGTAAGCTGATCTGAATAAAAAATCATTTGCTGAATGAATGTAGAGAAATGTATTGCTAGGCTTTTTCCAGTACACACTCCAGATCTTTCATTGCCACATTTTGGAGGGTAAAAGAGAAAACACTCAACAGAGTTCATTGGTAAGCTGACCTTCTCTTATGTAGTTAAACTGTGTGTTTAAAGAAAAAAATATATTGATCAGATAATGTTGAGGGTAATTTTTTACAAGTGCTTTAAATTATGTCAAATGGCTTTTTAATGGCCACTCAAGAAAAAATACTACCATTCATCAATACTTTGCGCTTTAGCTGATTATACACATTTGCTACGATATCCTTTTTGGCATCTGGAAATCTTTATGTGTGGATTATACAAATAGTGCTTCTAGTCAGTCCTTTGGTACTGAGGATATATATTAATATATGATGTTTTCTATCTATGTGCAAATGATGTTCTAAATCTATGTGCAAGAATATTCCCAGTGAAATAAATTGTGAAGGATATCTGAAGTACATTAAGATCTTTCAACAAAAAACAGCAATTCCCAGTCTTTATTTGCAAAGCCTTTTTTGAATGGATTTCATGAAGGTTGCTACAATTGTATGAAGAAATGATTAAAAAAAAACTTATCTGCACTTTAAAATTTGCTAGAAGCAATTATCCATTCAGAAAACATCCTGGAGAAATAAAGGCCATTGATTGGCCCCTTCATGCATCACAGCAACAGAACAATACTGTAGTAAAGTTCTACACATAAAGGAGCATGGCTGATTCCCTACACATCCAGCTGGGCAAAGTGACACTGACACTGACACTCACACATGCGCATACACTTGGAAAAACTGAAAGAACCCTCACTGGAGGCCAGCATAATGGCAAAAACCATAAGGTTATACTTGAAGTGGCTCAAAACAAGCAACTCTAATTCTACAAGCACAGTATTTCTTTCTGTTTTCCCTGTGCACTTCCATCTTCCCAGTCATCCTGTGTGATTCTGGTCAGGGAGCTTGTTATATATCTATAGATCCATAATAAGCAGGGAAGAGACTACCTCCCATGTGTTTTAATTTGACTTGAAAACCATCCTCGGTGCTTTAATAGTTATTCACTTACAAATGATTGCAGGTCATTACACAGTCATTGGGAGGGCAGTAATGAGATTGGCTTAATGGCTCTTGTAGAACATTGCTGTAAACGATAGGGAAAAGTTCCCCTCAGTAAGTTTTTATGATTATTCCATATGAGCTGCATTTGTTTAAGCCAATATTAGTGTAAAAAAGGGTAGCAATCTTCTTAATCAAATGTGATTTATTATAGCATTAGCTCATCCTGCTCACTAAACCAATCATCATATCAAGAATGTCAGAGAACGAGAAAGACAGAAAACCTCCTCGTCCTTCTAGACGTATATTGTATTCATATTTGGTCATGTTAATTCTGCTATCAGCTCCTATTTTCATCACAATTTAACTATGGCCAGTGACATGAGGCATAATCATCTGAAGACGTGAATGAGCTCATATTTATTAGGAGCCGGGCACGGATGCTAACAGAGACAGCTAAGTACCCAGCCGTCCTTATCCCTATTGATGTACAAGGCCGACAAGTAAATTAAATTTACCTTTGGAAATTGTTCTATTAGTATTTTTTATTAGGTTAATTAAGCAAGCTCTGGGGACTCGTTGAATTGGTGAGATTGGAGATTAATTCACTGTTCTCTGCATGCTGGAGGACTGGGACGGTAATCCCCATACAGCCATCCTCATACAGAGCTGCACGTCGCTGGTGAGCCACACCACTTCATTAGTTGCTCCTGTAAAATGCACTGCACCACCAATTACTCCCACACCTCCACTCCAGCCTGTTCATGGGGGGTGGTGGAGTGGGGTGGGGGATCTTAGGACTTGACTCACAGTTGGTTAAAAGTGGTTAAAGGAGTATGTAGAATTCAGATTAATCCAGCCATGATTTCAAGGTCTAATTGATAATAACATCACCCTCCATTCCTGAGTGAAACACTGATGAAGATGAGATTGGATAATGCTCTTAGATGTGTGATGGGTATAATTTAAGTAGATGAACTGGTAGCCACTCAGCCTGTGTGTATCAGCACTAAATGCTCTTACTGCTGAAGGTCTGTGAAGACATTAAATTGTCCTGCAGGTGGTCGAAGCAGATACAGTGGGCCAGGGCAACACCGAGCTGCCCTCCCCTGACAGAATAACTATTGATTGATTGAGAATACCCTCTGATGGAGAAGATTGCTCATTGGTGTGGAACGTCATGTGCCTCTGATGTGCCACCTCTCAATCAGCCGGCATCTGATCGACCAGGCTGGCTGAAGCGCATTCGCTTCTTATCCCACTTAACGCCAGCATATCAATTGGTCTTTCTAGCCCTTTTTGTATAGCAGAGAGGAAAAATGTCATAGAACCAAAATGTGAACTCCTCTGCTGGTGACTCTCCTGCAGTGACGGTTGTGCTCCATCATGGACAGCTCTTATTTAGCTACAGTCAAAAACAAATCATGCCCAGTCCAAACTCTATAGCAGCCTGGTTTGTGCCTGGAGGAAATCAAATTTGTATTTTTAGAGGGATGAAAACAAACCACCTCGAACAACTGAACTTATTTGGTACCCTGATAAACTCTAAAGAGCTGTGGGATTGGAAAGTTTGGATTTCATCTAGTCTTGAATAGCATGAAAAGCCATGCACACCAATTCTGTTTATTCATTCAGTGTAATTGCATGCATGTGGAGAGTTTAGACAAGAGTACAAAGTGAAGAGAGGTGAAGACAATATTGCTGAATTGTTTCACCAGTATAGTGGGCCTCTTCATGTTTGTGATAATGAGAGGAAGGGCCACTAGGTGCACACAGATTCTGCCTCAAAACAGACAGCAGGCCTTGGGCATGGTGTGCTGAATTTGTATATTTAATTAAATCATTTAAATGTACTCAGAGTTGGCTTAGTAAAGCTAGACAACAGTTTATGCTTGGGGTTTTATGTAGTGTCACAATCAATTTGATCCTGTTTTTGAATCTTTGGGGTGAAGAATATACAAGTACAGTACATAATAAGACAGAAATTTAATGTCCACTAATCTGCTGTTTGCAATCTTCATTTCTTGAAGATTCACTTTGATTTGCTCTACACATTTAGCCTGGCATTAACCCATTTAGAAGCCTTTTCTCTGGCCATGGCCATTCTCAAGAGGTCTCCACTGCACTGGTGACCTCAACAGAATAGGAAGAGGACTGAGGAAACAGCACACTTTGTTAGAGATTAAATCTTTAACAGCATAGTGATGACAAAACA
>JAOVYV010000040.1:17510206-17522230 GCA_025674545.1 Hassar affinis | reverse complement strand
CCCTACACCATACTAATAAATTATTGTGGTCTAAAATGACAGGTGTTTCAGTTTCATTGTCTAACCCCTGTATATCAAATATATTGTATATATAAGTTACTGGGTGGTGTACATGGCATCATGCGCAGTGGTCAATAGTGTAACTTTATGATAAGATTATGCTAGCATTTTTTTCTTCATTCCCTCTATCCCTTTCTCTGCCTCCCTGCTCTGTGCCAGCACTCCTTCAAGTAATCCCAAATGGTTCAGTGTTGTCCAATTAAATTCCAGTTGACATGCATTCAGTGCAGGCGCTACTATCAGTAATTTAGCCCTCTTTATAGGCAATCTATTTTTTAATATAGGGTCTGAAGCAAACATTAAAGTATTGATCTTTATTTATTGATCTTTCACAAAGCATAGTTAAGGCCAACACAAATCAATCAAAAATAAATTTAGAAAGATGATAGCACATAGGAAGACCTGATGCTGCACTCCAGGCTTAATTAGTGAAATGGTGAGAGGGAACTCAAAGCAATATCACACTGTACTACATCGCCTCAGCTGTGTTCTCGGGCCAGATTAAGCTCTGTATTGTATTAAAGCTACCGTTCTGGAGCCAAGGTTAATGAATGGCCAACGTAGTTCGGGCCAGCTTAATCCCCAGAAAACCTCTCACAACAAATGTTAATGCAGCCTGATTTTAATGTCATCAGCCAGATTCATCCCACACACAGCCACATACACACACACACATGGCCAACAAGCTGTATTTCCCTAATGCAGAGAGAGAGTCTACAGAACCATTATCATTATCAGATGAATGTAGCATGAGTGTGTCTGTGATAAACACACCATTCACATCCTTCCATTTACGCAAATATAACAGCACAGACAGATGCTTGAAAGTTCTAGTTCATGACCTAAAAGACATCATTATTACTCAAACCAGAAACCTCACTAATTTCCAAATTTCAACTTTTTTTTTTAACTTTCAACCTTTATAAATCACTGCGAACATTTCCTGTAAATAAATGTTGCACATTTCCGGTAAATAAATGAGCATCAATCACAAAATATATGTGATGAAAAATTTTAGACTCACACACATATTAATGAGTTTACAAGGACCTTCTCATTATAATTATGTAGAGCAACGGCAGAATCTTAGTGGGCCAGCAATCCCTGTGGGATACATAAATCTACCATGCTAGCAAAACTCGCCTACTTTTGACAAAACACTTTACATGCAGACAAAAATAATGCCAAGCATCCGTCATTATTAACAGCCAGTGCCTTAGTGTGCCATCTGTAGCTGAACCTGAAATTTTTACTCATGCACCATATTTCATAACACATACTAAATATACTATTAAGACATCCTCAAGACTCTTAAACTAGGAGGAAAATTCAAAGACAAAAACAAAAAAGTTTCTCAGCATCCCCCAATTAAGAGACTGCACGTCTATGGCCAATTTACAAGCAACATCCTAATGAATTTTCATAAGAGGCATGCTAGACAACCTCTGGATGAAAGCGTGACACGTGTTAAACCGGACGTGTGTCCCACCCCCAAAGTTGTCTGCTGTCCACTGCAGATGAGAGTGTGGGCCAGGGGAGAACGCTCCCTCCTCTTTCTACTTTGGGAGAATAATTAAAGGAAGGCCTGTTATAATTAGCCAACCTCTCACTGTGTTTGTGCCTGTTTGCAATGTTGTAAGGAGAAAAAAAAAAACAACACAACCTGGTATGTGACAAAGCGTCTTTCTGTTCTCGCCATATGGGAGCGGCTGGTGAGTGTCACACATCGCACGAGGTTACATGGAACACAGTCAAACTTATGAGCTTAACAACAGGGGAAAAAACACAAAGACATGCCACCTGATAATGCCACTTGGGGAAAACAAAAAAAAAAACGAGTGAAGAGCTACTGTATATACAGCTTTTTTCCCTGCTTTAAAGGATTTCTGTCTTGGTGAGATGCATAACTTGCGTCTGTGTTCCTGACAACACTAAAACGGCCCAGATCAACATAAAAACCTGATCTTCAGTTGGAGAGTAATCATCCTTAAAGGGCTCTTAAAGGGAGTTGGAGAAAGGAAGGGAGGAGTAAAGCTGGAGCCTAAAGTGGCTAGCAGATGTGTTTTAAAACACAGGACAGATTCCGAAAAGGAAAGTGGAAAACGAGTGCAAGTACGCTGCAAAGAATGAGCAAAATAAAGGTCATCCCACAGAGCCATTTTGTTGAATGAAAGATTATAGCAGATAGCTGTTCGGAAAGTGTTTTGTGTGTCTGTGTGTGTGTGTGTGTGTGTGTGTGTGTGCCACTGTGAGAGTGTGTCTTTGCTGGCTGAGCAGCGGGGTGACTGCTCCCCTGTCTTCTCACCATCTGCCCGAGAGAGAGTCTTTCCAGCCCAGCCCCTCTGTGCCCCTTTTCTACACACCAGTCATTCTCTCTGGAGTTCTAAGTGTGAGGATGAGGAGATGAGGAGGAGGAGGAAGGAGAAGAGATTCAGCAACTGTAGCATGCCACCTTTAAAACCTTTTCTAAACCAAATTCAAGGATGGCAGATGAGACATACATTCCACTGAGATTATATTCTTTGCATGGAGTCTAGTGGGCCTGCATGTACTTTAATTGGACTGAAAAAAAAATGCTCCATTCACTTACTTCAGGAAGATCCAGGCACTACCTGTGCCAACGAGACTAATGTATGCTATGAGATTGTTTGGAAAGACTTACCCTTTTCAGAGCTCAGAGCTCCATTAGACAAAGAGGAGAAGGGCAGGCTAATTAAAGAGTGACCGTATGGCCAGTCTAGAGCAAAGACTCGTTTACCCTGGCCCTGTGCTCTCTCCAGCTCTCCTCACTCTGCTAATAGAAAAATAAGCTACTTCACTCAGCATTGCTCGCAGTGACACCTACACTGGAGGGGGTAATGGTGTTTAATGGCCTTTTAAATTTTTATTCAGCCAGAGAATCATAAAAGGGGAGGCAGGCAGCCACCGGATCTCTTAATAACCCCAATGCTATGGCAACCCAAGACTCGCTCAGGTCTCAGATGTCACGTGGCTCTGCAGTGATTGGTCGAGGTTTGCACATAAAAAAGAAGTGGATGGAAAGTTGGACTAGGGACTGAAAATGGGATCAAAACAAAAGAGAAGAGACAGTGTCAAACAGAACGGTCACTACTGACCACTGTAATGTGTTTCTTTTGGATATTCATAAATGTTTTCAAGTTTAAGTGCTGACTTTCAGTAGAAATCACAGCCAGGCAGCAACGTGCTATCATAACTGTGTGGAGATAACATAAATAAAGCAGATGATAAGAGTGCAGGAATGAATACTAATGAAAGTGCATATTTGAGTATGTGTTGCTTTCTCAATCCACAAATCCAGAGCTGACTGGAAGAGAACTGTACCTCCAACACACTGATCTGAGACCAACTGCAGACACAGAAAGAGAAGGAGAGACAGAGAGAGAGAAAGAGAGAGAGAGAGGTGCAAGAATGACAGAGAGAGAAGGAGAACAAGACAAAATGTTGTGCTTTCAATTTGCAAACTCAGAAGATGGTACAGCAAACAAACACTACGCACTCCACAGTGTATTCCACCTCCATAGTTTTATTACAACACATTGCAAAAAAAATCTTTCTTTGAGCTCTCAGCAACCCGTTCCAGAGCTCTGTCCTTAGCAACTTCAGTGAAAGCAAAAGTTGTGAGGAAGTTCAGTGAAGAAGACAGCACTCAGGTGTTGCAGACAGAGCCTGCGTCCTGCAGTCGAACGTACAACTGGCCTCTGTCTTCACCTCACATTGTGTAAATGCAGTGTATTGCTGTTTTAATGTCAGTGATAGACATCAAAACCGTGTTCTTCTCGAAGCCCATCTGCTTGCTGCAGATGTCTCAATCAAGCCAGCAGCTGCATGGTGTCTGGGCTGTCAGAAAGGGCCGAGGCTACGCTTATACATGCTTCTGTTTAGGCACGCAAAACATGGACACACTCGCCACATGCTACCTGACCCAGCATTCTGCAGCCTGTCAATCAGCCTTCATCGGTGGCCCATTTCCTACAAACACACTCTCTTCTTCCAACTTCCACACATAACCACACACACGCACACACACACACTCAACTACCACCCACATACTGTACACAACAGTCATCTATCTAGGAGAGTAATCCTTCTGCTGTTTTATACTGTATATCCAAAGGCAAAGTCAGAGGCAAAATTACTCCTTAAAAGTAGTATGTGTAGTTGCATGTCAGTACCTAAAAATAAGAGAATAATACTAGAAATTACAGAAGTACATGTGACTATATACTAGTGCATCTCAAAAAATTAGAATATAGTGGAAAAAGTTCATTTGGTTCAGAATTAAATTTGAAAAAGGTAAACTGTCATGTATTTTATATTCATTGCATTTCAAGAGACAAATAAAATTTTTCATTTTAATCATTATGGCTTGCAGCCCATGAAAAGCAGAAATCCAGTATCTCAGATGATCAGAATATTTCTTTTGTGAACAGCCAGCCTTTTCAGCAACGACCTTCTGTGGCCTTGTGGAGGGTGTTGATGATCGTCTTCTCCACAACTGTCGAGTCAGCAGTCTTCCCCGTGATTGTGATTGCATGTGCTGAACTAGACCAAGAGATACACATCTCATGTATACTCTTTGAGGTACTGGATTTCTGATTTTCATGGGCTGTAAGGCGTAATGATCCAAATGAACACAAAGAAATATGTCACTTCATATATAATCAATGTAAAATATGGCAGTTTACTTTTACAAATTAAATTATGAAAAAAATTAACTTTTTCCACTATATTCTAATCTTTTGAGCACTAGTATGGTATGTTCCACTTAAAATTCGAAAAAAATCAAGTTTACACTGAGGAGGAAGTCTGCAGAGTTTGCAAATACCTGGTCTCCATTTATTTGTTATTTTTCTGCCATGATTGGGTTAACAAATTGGAATGATTCATAGAACCCTTTGGGTAGGAGTCTCAACTTAGATTTTTTAAATATTATTAAATTAAACAATATTGTTCGAATAAACTGATGTGGACCACAGTGAAGGAGTGTTGGGTGGGGACTGGAAAAGGGAAATGCTATTTTTATATATTCAGTATATTACATAGTGATTTGTAGTGGAGTATTGTTATTTGTCTTTTTTTCTCCACTGAGTTCAAAAGACAATAAAGAAATTGTTAAAAAAAAAAAAGAAAGAAATTGTCTGTGTTTGCAGCATGAAATGCAAGTTATTTTAAGCAATTTAAGGCAATTATATTCCAAAGAGGCTACATTATGGACCTCAACCCTAGATTTTACAGATATTACAGATAGATTTTATAGATAACATTCATCACCATTACAGCCATTAAAAATATGTTTCTTATTACTCATGCAAATACTAACTGTCATTTAATAGAAAACAAGCAGCAGCAAAGCATGCTACAAGAATAGTTGTTCCTCGCCGAGCCAGTTTTCATTATAGTTACTTGTTGTTTTTTTGTATTATCTCTAACCATAGAATTTTTAACCAAGCATACTTGAATCAAAATGAGACACAGCAGCTAAAGGGAATGTAAAGTTAATTTAGAGCTTAAACTCCTAACCAGAAATCACTGCAGCAGCAGATTAGTTTGGGCCAAAAACACTAAACAAGATCTTTCGAGTAACAGAAATGCACAACACATTTTCACTATGCTCTCAGTTAAATACAGCATCAATTTTGGGACGATCTCTCAACAGTTTGGATGACTAACCGATGAATCTGCACATACTTTAACTCCTATTATGTAGCAGCAGTGCTATCTTAACATGCTCCTGTCTCTTCAGTATAGAAAATGCTGAAATGCAAAAGCTTTGGAAGCAGAATACACGCTGTGACACACTGTGGGCCTGCCAGCCAGCCGGCAATCTGAAGAACAGACAAGTGACTCATTTTTATCACTTCTCTCTACTTTCACAGCCAAACCTGTACCCTCCAAGCACCAGTGACACAGACATTAGGTAAAGAGTCACAGTCCTACACTAGACTCTTATTCACAATTTGAGAATTAATTGGTTTTGTGAACGATTCAGCTACAATTGCCATTTGATTGAGTAAAATGCAGTTGATCCTGGTGTTACTGAGTCTATTTAACAGATGGAATTCTGTTTTTTAAATGCACATCATTAGTGTTAGTAGGAAAAAGGTTTTACAGAGTCCAGTCCTTTTCAATGCAGATTGTAAAGTCTATTAAGTTAATCCATAGACTACATCGCTTGGACACTAAGCTATTGTAATCCTTTGTGGATTGTATGTTTTTTATGATTTTTTTTTACAGTGGTGAAAATGATGACCCGTTATTTAAAAAAAAAGTATTATATTTATTATAGAGTTTTATGGTTTTATTTGACTAGCGTTTTTGACTGGGATTAATCCAACCTCATTAACTTTAAAACAACAGTAGTAACAGCAGTAAAGCAGTTACTGAAGATGAATAAATCATTATTATACAAATATAAATAATATATACATTTATAATATATTTAATATATTTATAATATATATATTAATATAAAGAATATAATATACAGAACCAGTCAAAAGTTTGGACACACCTTCTCCTTCCATTTTTTTTCCTACATTGTAAATTAATACTTAAGTCATCCAGACTATGAAGGAACACATAAGGAATCATGTAGTAAACTTAAGTGTTAAACAAACCAAAATACGTTTCAGATTTTAGATTCTTCAAAATAGGCACCTTCTGCTTTGATTACAGCTTTGCACACTCTTGGCATTCTCTCAATCAGCATCATGAGGTTATCACCTGAAATGGTTTTCCAACAGTCTTGAAGGAGTTCCCAGAGGTGCTGAGCACTTGTTGGCTGATTTGCCTTCACTCTGCGCTCCAACTCATCCCAAACCATCTCAACTGACTGACCTGATCTCAGAAGTCTATGAATTGTTAAGAGCTCTATCAAATAGTGATTCCCTCTAAACTTCTGACATGGTTTCAATTCTATAAATATTCAAATGATCTAATATCTCACCAAACATCAGAAATTAGAGGAAAAAGTCCAAACACTGAAAACAGATTTGTGTATCAGAACTTTGTTTTTGTCTTCTTTCTCCCATTAATCATTTCACAACCCCACAGATATATCTGGTGTCCCTGTGTATAACAATGCATATAAAATAGTTCAAGCTGTAGCTCCACCTCCAGCAGCTACAACAGTAACATGCTGCTTGCACACAGATGATTCAGTATATATGATGGTGTTATGTATAATAATATATCAGTCAGGGGGACCAAACCAGTACTTTATTAGTAACTAACATTTTGCTGCTAATACTTACACTGATCAGCCATACATTTAAACCACCTCCTTGTATGTACTGTACACTCTTTAAGATAAGATAAGATAAGAAGCCTTTTATTATCCAGATGGGGACATTTGCATCACTACAGCAGCACGAAGAACAGGATACATAAAATATACATAAAATATAGAAGTATAGAAAAGAAAAAAAATGTTTATATACAACCCCAATTTCAATGAAGCTAAAAACAGAATACAATGATTTGCAAATCCTTTTCAACCCATATTCAATTGAATAGACTACAAAGACAAGATACATAATGTTCAAACAAATAAATTTTATTGTCTTTTTTGCAAATATTCACTCATTTGGAATTTGATTCCTGCAACACGTTCCAAACCGGTTGGGACAGGGGCAACAAAAGTTGAGGAATGCTCAAAAACACCTGCAGTGGGGAGGAAGGAGTATGCAATATCTCTCTTTTGAACATTGCAGATGGAGGAGCCTGTCACTGAAGAAGCTGCCCAGTGCTCTGCAACTGTCTCTTGCAGTGGATGGGAGGAGTTCTTTGTCAACATCCTCCTCTCCCCCACTACCTCCACTGAATCCGGTGTGCAGCCGAGGACTGATTTTGCCTTCCTGATGAGCTTACCCAGTTTCTTCCTATCTGCTGTTGTGATGCCACCTCCTCAGCAGACAATACCATAGAGGATGGCTGGTGCCACCATGGAGTCATAAAAAGAATTTAGCAGAGTACCTTGTATGCTCTTTGCTTTCTTGTACAGGCTGTGTGCATTATTCAGTTTATTATTCAGGTGAACACCCAGGTATTGTAGGTCTTGACAATCTCGATGTCCCTACACTGAATGCTCACCAGGATAGGTGAAGGGAGCTTCGTCCTACAGAAATCAACCACCAGTGATTTGGTTTAATCTGTGTTTATCTGGAGGTGATTCTGCTGGCATCTGTCCACAAAGTTCTGTTTAGGTTCTCTGTACACTGTATCATTACCATCGGAGATATATCCAATGCTAGCAGAGTCATCAGAGAATTTCTGCAGATGACAGGTTGTAGTGTCCATTTTATCAGCTCCACTGAGCATACAGGTGCACTTTGTAGTTTTAATGTCCATCTGTTTTCTGCACAGTCCATCTGTTTTCTGCAGACATTGTTAGCCTCCTTTACCCTGTTCTTCAGTGGTCAGGACCCCCAAGGGACCACCATAGAGCAGGTATTATTTGGAATGGACTACAGTCTGTATCTGTAGAACTACAAAGTGAACCTCAGTCAGTGGAGCTGATAAAATAGACAAGGAGTAAAGATACAAGAGGGTGGCTTTAATAATATGTCTGATCAGTGTATACTGATATACTTTTACTTAAATAAGATTTCTTCGATCTATGTGCGACACCCACTATTCTACACTATACTTCCTAACATGACTCTCATCTAGAATTTTGGGCAGCGTGGTGTGTCTCAGCACAGCGAGAAGGTCCTGGGTTTGATCCCAGGTGGAGCGGCCTGGGTCCTCCCTCTGTGAAGTCGTCCAATCCGGGTCATTTCCTCCCACGGTCAAAAAGACGTAAATGAGGTGAATTGGAGATACAGAATTGTACTTGTACTGTTGAAATGTGTAACCTTGTTCCTGTGTTGAATAGCCATAGACGCTGATATGAATGATGGCAAGTTCATGCTGACTTTCTGACTAGTGCACTATAGGGTAAACTGAAGCGTTTTTTTAATGTCCTCAGGCCCTGATCGAATTATTTACTGGAAGCAGAATATATTGATGTGCAAAAATGATGCTCATAAAACCATTTAAGGTTAACAGCTTACCATTGTATTCAAACGTGCACTAAGGATCCCGATGTGATTGCTGATGATCTCGATGCTCGTTGAATCACTCGGTACTCCATTCATGATGCCTTTCTTCACCCCACGTGGAGTATGCGCAAACATGGCGGCGCCCAGTGAAGCAGTGCAACTCGTTCCTAAAAAGCCCACAGGTAAACTCGTATGTCTTTTATCCCAGTTATTCTGACTGCTACGGTGCAGCATTCTGTGCTGTTTTATTTCCCTGCTCTGTCTATACTAATGTGAGTGTGAGCTCCCTGCTTCTGTTTACTTTAAAAGTAGACGCGGTTTGTTAGTCTTCTAGCGATGGAGATCAAATATAGTATTCATTAAGCTAAAGTATATAAATAAATAAATCAATCAGTCGTATGCGTGTACTTTACAGACACTTGTGTTAAATGTGTCTGAACAGCACCCAAAACTTTTTGCTTTGTTGCCCTGAACTCCAGTCAGATCTCACATGCTCGTTTTGTCATTTTAATAGCCACCTAACTAGTGCTTCACCATGTAAATGAAACATTTAATGATCTCATTTTGTAAAATATGTATCATTTTAGTGCATCAGAAGATTTTAAGCATTACATTTTCAAACACATGTCATGTATAGTAGGCTATCTACAGCTAATCTTAAAGGAAACCTCCACCCTGAAACACCCTGAAAGAGCTGTCATGTTCCTATAGGGATGTTTTGCTGATTTGTTGAGTGGTTGCTGAGAAATGACTATAAATAAATGGCCAGACTGATGTACCTGGACGTGATGGCTAGCGCAGTTACGTCTGCTTTTAATAGGTGAAGAGTTTTCAGTGATACAAAACACAAGGGATTGGGTTTCACTTTCTATTCAAGAGCAGTAGATTTTCAAACTCCAGCAATGTAAAAGTAGTGGAGAAAGTACGTTTTAGGCTCGAAGATCCAGAATATAATGCAGCTGTGTGATGCACATTCGTTATCTGAGATACTCGGTTGGTTAGGACTGATCTCTGACGTGATCCGTGGGATGGTGTTGATGGCAGTATTAGTATGAAAGCTTTGATTAATCAAAGTGTACACACGAGGAGGTGAGAAAGCCGAACAGGCTGCATTGCTTGCTGGAGGTAGAGATGAAATAAAGGCTTAAATCCCGCTGGAGCCAATAGCAGCTGATGGGATACCATGAAAATCGACCAAAAATCATTGATGGACATTGAATCTAAGAAAAGTTAGCTTGGAAGTTCATTGACCAATAAAACTTGGACGCCAGTTATTTGTAAAGATTAATGCGCAAGTTTTGGGTGGATTTTTTCCTAGTGTTCTGGCAATAATCATCTGATCACATTTAGGCAAAATATTTTTTTTTAAGGATATGTTGCAACCTTTAGGACATCTCTGCATGGATGGTGTTTGGTAGCTACATTTTAGGGATTTACCTGTAATTCATTTTAATATTTTGTCCTTGATTTCTGTGGTTTGGTATAGATAAGCTCAGAAGATATCACTTTCACAGTAATGCAACAGAAATTGTGATTCTAACAATGCAAAGTTTTCTTCTAGCTTTGCTATAAATACACTCCAAAAGGACCCTCGAATGAATATGCCTGCAATTAATGAATTCTCACAGATACCTGAGAACACCAAAACCACCTGCAAAAAGAATTGTGTCTACACCTTGTTGACTTTATTTCATTCGATATGGGGGAAAACTTTTTAAAAGTCATTAATTTGATGGCAGTAGTAATTATTGGATTGCAGATCTTTATATATGTATATACATACACAAGGTCTGTCTGGAAAGTAATGAGAATTTAATTCCCACTGCCCTTTTCAGTTGCATTCTAGCCTTTGCAGTGCCCAGGCGTTTGTTTTTGTGAAACCCTGCTGAAGCGCCTTGTCACTGGAACAGTGCAAGCGAGTTTGGAGCAAATGTTGGCTTGTTTAACATTTGTTGAATCATGGATATTCAAGTATATTCCTGAGACAAAAATAAAAAAAACATAGTGCTGAATGACACACGACAACGTCACCTCGCCCCAAAGCAAGCTCGCATGAGCAAATCAGAAGTCAACTTTTTTGATTCTCAATCGATCATCCATAAAGAATTTGTACCAAACAGTAAATGGAACATTGTACCTTGGAGTTTTGGGAGATTTGAGGAAGAGAGTTTTGTGTGTGCATGGTCAGATCGCCTCTTCGTGGATCCTCCATCATGACAACACACCGAGTCACACTTCACTGGCTGTGAGAATTTTTGGTTGAAAAAGCATTCCAGCTCTTCCACATTCACCTTATAGCCCCAATTTGGTTCTGTGTGATTTCTTCTTGTTCCCCAAGATTAAAACACATCCCCATGTGTAAGCCCATGAGCATGGGAATTCATTCTCATTTTTTTCCGGACAGATGAAACCTAGAAAAGTTTTTCCCCCAATTTCTTCTGTTTTTGCTAATTTGTCATATGTAAATGTTTCAGATCATCCGACTCATTTTAATAAAAGATAAAGACAACAAAAGTAGACATGAAATGAAGCTTTTAAATGATCTGAAGCTTTTAAATGACTGAACATAAAGATTTATTCGAAATCTAGCCCATATCAACCATGAGAAAAAGTAATTGCCCCTGAAACCTACTAAGTGGTTGTGTGACTCTTTGCAATCAAATATTCGCAAGAACTTGTGATGAGTCTTGTGAATCACTGTGTAGGAATCTTACACTCTACTTTATAGAATTGTTTTAATTCGGCTATATTGGAGGGTTTTTGGGCATGAACTGCCTGTTTAAGTCTTGCCACAGCATCTCAATAGGGTTCGAATCAGGACTTTGACTCGGCCACTCCAAAACCTTCATTTTGTTTCTTTTGAGCCATTCAGAGGTGGACTTGCTTGTGTTCTTCAGATCAT
>JAOVYV010000040.1:17451973-17462460 GCA_025674545.1 Hassar affinis | reverse complement strand
TGCAGAAGTCAGGTTACTACACAGCTGACAGCCCTATTGGACAACTGTTAAAATTCATATTATGATTATTTTATAATCATAAAATATAAATCATTCAATATCGAATCATATATCAGATGCATATCTATCCCAGTCGAAGGCATGTCTTCAATAGTTCAGCCTCACCGTCTTAAGCGTCAAACTCAGAGAGGGACTCTTACCCATTGTTTTTGGACATGTTATAAGCTACAGGAATATTGGGCAAAGGTAGGGCAAGATATTGGGAAAATATTTAACACATATTTAAGTGGATTTAGATCTGACATTTTGGGTAGCGCTACTATGAAAGTACCTTCAAAGAATAAAGGAAGGTTATACAACCTTCTTACCTTTACAGCAAGGAAGAACAGTCTATTATAGTGGATTTCTGAGAAGGTTCTAACTATTAGTGGGTGGTATAAGATATTAAGAGAATTAATTCCTCTGGAGTATTTGACTTGTGCACTACATTCTAATACAGACCACGTTCACAAGGTTTGGGAGCATTATCTTAATTCCATTGGACCTAATCTAGCATCTATTTTAATATTGGGATTTCAGCGATCATGTGTACCAGTCGCAAGACTGCGACTCCCCATTTATTTATTTATTTATTTTTATTTTATTTTATTTATTATTTTTTGTACATAAAGCTGAGTTGTAATTTTCTGAATTTGTGGTTGTGGAATTTGTTTAATCGTTAATATTCGTGTGTGTGTGTGTGTGTGTGTTGTCAAATGTTTTAAATATAAAATCCAATAAGAAGTATTGGGGGAAAAAAAACATTACCCTTATAAACAAATCACTTTGAAAAGCTGTTAAATAATTTCGACATCAGTTTAAAATTATGTTTTATACATCAGTTGCCTGTCCGTTTTCAACAATTGATTTGCAATCATTCACAATCACTTATAAAGTGATTTATAATCAGTTATAATCAATTTATGATTGCTGCATCTATTCACTTCAATCAGTCCAAATCATCCACACGTTACCCATCAGAAACCAG
Organism: Hassar affinis; assembly: GCA_025674545.1. Classification (NCBI taxonomy): domain Eukaryota; kingdom Metazoa; phylum Chordata; class Actinopteri; order Siluriformes; family Doradidae; genus Hassar; species Hassar affinis. Next base: position 17,461,433 of record JAOVYV010000040.1, on the reverse strand, counting down.
CTGTAAAAATGTCTCCTGTGCTGAAACCAGAATAGAATCCTTAAATGCAAGTTTCTCTCAGGTCACTTTTGGAGAAAATGTTTTAACTTTACTTATGGTTGAGATATGGCATGTTCTAGTTCAGCAAAGCCTTGAACATATCAAAATTCCAGCATGTGAAGGACTTTTCCAGGCCGCACACTTTGCAGATATCTTTATTGACTCCCCAAATAACTCCCCTTCACTGTAAGTAAACATAACACAGTTTTATTTATTCTTCAGAAGTACAAGATGTGTTGAATTTTTTTTGCCGGTTGCAATCATGCATGCGAGAGATACTGATAGCACTTGTTTCTTTAAGTGATATCAACCAGGAATTCAATTAATTATCATTCTACTATGCTAGAGAAGACAACCAAATCCAAACATGTACATCTGTGAGATCCTGCAATGACTGAGGGAATGACAGAAAGACCAGTATGATTAGCTGAACATTAGCCTAATTTCTGCTTGAGAGAAAATATGCACTTGCTTTCCCCGAGGACAAACGCCAGGGTAGTTTAGTACAGCTTGGAAGAGAATGAAAGAGTGGGAAAACATGTACTCTTTACTGTATATACAGTCAACTTTTAGAAAAGCTTATTTTGGCAAAGGTGCCAGATAAATGAGGTTCGTTTCTCCAGCTCATTCAGGGAAAGAAAATAAGCTCAACATTGCAATTTACCAAGCTGTATAAATCAGTCCGTGACCACAAATAATTCTGCAAGGAGAGAATTTATATGTTTAATTACAGCATGCAGGTGCCAGGCTTGTCTTCCTCATTATTCTAAGATATATGAAACACGCTTAATAACATGTACAACAGCAGGACAAAAGGAAGACAAAGCAATTAGCCGGGCATTATTTAATAAGCTACTTCTACGAGATGCTCCACTTTGGCCTGGTACTTCATAACCTACATCTCATTTCACAATGAGAGTGTTCCACATTACCTTAGAATGGTTGGCTGTGTTAATTGGTATTTACATTCATCATTATAATAGTAATTATAAGAGGGAGAAGTGGATTCTTTTCCTTGTCTTATTCTTCCTTGAGTACAGCACGCTACAGGAGGGGAATGTATATTGTGGCCAAATAGTTGCAACCTTCACATAGAGGGTACATTTTCAGTCCTTTTGTGTTTGGAAAGGGACGACTATTTAGTTCACACCTCCTCACAGCATCTAACAAGCAAAAAATAACCCAAACAAACACAAAAAAAACAAAAAAAACAATGCCGATTGAAGACACTGCCCTTCCATGCAGGGGCCTGGAAGCGAATCAGCATTCCAGTGCAGGTGGCAGGAGGTTCAAATACCAAGCAGATAATGGTCACGAGAGAGCGTGAGCGAGTTAAAGAGCAATGATGTGAAAGCCACATGTGTGCTGGGCTTCTCTTTTGTACACCACAGGCCACATGCCCTCACTGCACCTCTAGCCTGGAGATATTTAACCTGCCTGCACAGCCAGGCCCAGATCCTCTGTGCTTTCTAACTTTTCCCCTCTCTCTCTGTCTCTTTCTCTCTCTCTCTCTCTCCTGGTGTTGTTCAGTGATCCCTTCACATGAGGCAGGACCTCACCTCCCTGCCAGCTTCCCTACAGCTGCTTGTACTTAAACACATTCGGTGTTAAGCTTGGCTTGTGCTGTTTGGCACTGTTTGGTAAGCAGGCACCAGTGAACCATGGGAATATCTTGGCTAGGCTGACCACATGGCCATGCCCAGAATGACATGGGCTGTCTGGCCTGAGCCAGTCTCACTGGAACCATCTGGGCATCAAGCCGGACACAAGCCATTTACTAAAATATTACATTTCACTCCAATATTACCAGAGTAAGTACAGATTCGCTATCCTGCTGGTGAAAACCAAAGGCCTATTCAAACAAAATGCATACCTAAGTTGTGATATGGTGTCTGTAGTTGTTTACACAGGTGCACTGTTTGACTATAGCAAAAAAACTTAAAGGAAATTTACACTCTTTACACTCTAAACCACATTAAATATGTTTACAGTGAAATGTTCTTTATGTGTTTGGCAATTCTGATGATAATGTTTTAGTCGATCCTGTATTATTGTTATTCTTATGAGGCTTTAGCGGTTCTGTGAAGTGCTAGCACAGGCACTTTGATGGCTAATGGGAGTAATAATTTCTATCTCAAACATACGCGATAACAGTCAGGTTTGAACATAAAAACAACAGTGCTAGAGCAAACACTGGACTCAGTGTTTCAGAAGGCAATGCAGTTTTCTGACACAGTTACACTGAGTTACAACTGAGACAAGTTCGGCTGATCTGTGAGATGACAAGCATGACAGCATTGACAGTGGTATACACATGAAAGTTTAAGCTTTGAAACTGGATTTGTTTTGAGCAGTGTGCACAAATGAGGACGTGGGAAAGTTGGACAAACTAAAAGACTAAAGTGCTGCTTCATCAGTTCTCACATAGGGCATGATGCTCCCATTTGGGCATAAGTCATTTTTTAGCACACCTCCAGTTATGCACATTTCAGTTACGCGCATATTCTCCCTGGTGTGCTTTGGTCATGCCCATAGCATTTAACTTCAAAATAAAGGTTGTCATTGAAATCCATTCAAACCATAAGCCAAAATTGTAAATTAATGCAATAGGGAATGCAGATGATGATTGTGGCTGGATCGCACCACTATTTGTACTCATCTTCACTGATATTTCTGGGTTGTTGTTTTTTTTTTTTAATGAAACTAATTATTTTCCAGACTTGGTCACCATGTGAAATTTGTTTTGTTTAGCAGTGTGTAGAACCTTGGTGTGGGCGATGAGAGGAAGACTCGGGAGACTGGCTTGGGAAACTTAAAAAGGGGCTCTTTACCCAAACATTACTGCTCCACTCTCTTTCAAGGTTGAACTCTCTTTGAAAGCACACAGACACATACATATAAATTAACTTGCCACTAATGAACTACATGTAAGAATCATCTTGTGCTGGTTCAACCTGCTTCTCACTGTTCTCAGAAAGTGCTGGACCACACTCCACTGCCGTACAATATAATATCGGGTTACACGAAAAGTAAAAAAAAAAGATACATAAATATTGGAATTTTTAACTATTTTAGGCATATAACTATTTTGGGGTATAATAATGTTAAAAGTAATCCTACCGCCAACTGAAAATTCAATATGGCATTTGGCTTACTACAGCCCTCAGAAATCCTTAGCTGAAAACCATTTAAGTCAAAGGCAGAATACCACATAAATAGAGTTACAAAAGAAACACCCAGATTTTGGGGTTGTGCCACCCGAAGTGCGTAACTGCCTTTACGGCACCCAAATCATAAACGAGAAGGCATTTGTAATACTATTAAAAGGTTTATCATTTAACAAGAGTGGATTCTTGAATTCATGATGATCTCTGGATTAGATGTGATTACTATGCAAAAATAATTTCAAGCCATCTCCCTGTACTGCAAACAGAACTAAGAGGCAGTATAAACCTAACATACAGTACCAGTCAAAAGTTTGCACACACCTCAGATTCAGTGGTTTTTCATTATTTCAATTTTCTGCATTGTAGATTAATCATAATCTAAAATACATATTATTTAGTGAACAAAAAAGTGTTAAACAAACCAGAATATATTTTAGATTTTAGATTCTTCAAAATAAGAGTCACCTGGAATGGCTTTCAGTTAACAGCTGTGCCTGGTCAAGAGTTCATTTCTTGAATTTCTCGCCCTCTTACTGTGTTTGAGACATCAGTTGTGTTGTGAAGAGGTAGAGTTGGTATACAGTGAATAACCCTATTTGAGTAATGTTCTAATCCATATTGTGGCAAGAACAACTCGACTAAGTAAAGAAAAACAACAGTCCATCATTACTGTAAGAAATGAAGGTCAGTCAGGTGAGATGGTTTGGGATGAGTTGGAGCGCAGATTGAAGGCAAAGCAGCCAACAAGTGCTCAGCACCTCTGGGAACTCCTTCAAGACTGTTAGAAAACCATTTCAGGTGATTACCTCATGAAGCTGATTGAGAGAATGCCAAGAGTGTGCAAAGCTGTAATCAAAGAAAAAGGTGCCTTCTGTGAAGAATCTAAACATATTTTGGTTTATTTAACACTTTTAACTTTACTACATGATTCTTTATGTGTTCCTTCATAGTCTGGATGACTTCATTTACAATGTAGGATTTTTTTTTAAATAAAAACCAAATAAAAAATGAGAAGGTGTGTCCTAACCTTTGACTGGTGCTGTATGTGTGATGAAAGTATAAAAGAAGGTTTTTTAAATGCTTTTTTAAAAACTAGAATGGTTGCACTCGGAAAATCTGGTCTTATGTAGTTTTATCTGACATTAATTATACCCGCGAGCAATGCATTTCTTCATTTATTCATCTTCAGTAATCAGTCAGGGTTACAGTGGATCCTGAGACTATCCTGGGAATAGTGTGAAGTGGGAATATACCAGTGATGTCACACTAGTCCATTGCAAGGAACATAGGCAAAATTGAGTGCAGCCAATTCATCTTTCTGTGCTGAGAGGAACCTGGAGAATCAAGAGCTCAGGACTGAAGCATGGACCCAGGAGCTGTGAGAAAGCAATGCTACCTGCTGTGCCATTGCGCCATTCTTGGAGCAATGCAACAAAGCCATTCATGTTACTTACTGTAACTTTTGAAGTTTTATGCTATTCATGAGCTGAGAAGCAGAAACTGACACACTTCTCACAGCAAAAATCCCTGAAATGATTCATTTTACACATGTAGAGCTGAATTTATGAATAGCTTGGCCTGCAGAATTCATGAAAGTGCTTCACATAAAGGTTTATTCACTACCAGAACAACTGCCCTTAGACTTCCATTATAAATGGGTTTCAGAAAAACTGGTTTTCTTTTCATTCATCAGTACTGAAAAAAATGTTGAAATTTGTCCATATAATTTGAGTTGAATGCAGATGCAGTGGATAAAGATTAAGTTGAAAACACTGACGTGTTCCCTTAAAGTCCTGAATAGTGTACAAGAGCAGTACAAGAACCTCTTATTGCACTATAAATCTGTATGACAAAAGTTCATGGACAAGAAGAGAAACAAACACAGAATCCACTCAGACTGACTGAACAAGTGTGAGCCCTGTGTTTTCATCATGCTTACACTGTCCTCCCTTCACCCAACCAGCTTTGCCTTGAATGTCCACTTTTCCATCAGAGTAATTAGCTTCTATCTGGTGAAAAGTACTTTCGCAGGGGCAAAATCAAATTTGCTCTATTCGGGAGATGAAGAGAAGGAGCCATAATAGAAACTATCAAGCGCTGGTGTGTCACCGGGAGCAGGATGCATGGTCGAGGAACGGCCTTGGCGTAACTCCTACCTGTCTGAGCCCTGCTGGCACCCCTCCAACTGCTTAACCGTCCATCAGCCTGCTGTCCCAGTGACTGGCTGGCCTCAGATGCTGCTCCGGAACACACACACACACACACACACACACAAACACACACACACACAGACACACATACACGCAAGAGTTAGAGAAAGAAAACACAAGAGCCGGGTAAGTACAGCTACTGAACTCCTACTGAATCAAGCGCCACACTTTCTGGCAAGAGACGCAAAGCTTGAAGGGCAGCAAACCACACATTCACACCAGTAATTCCAGCCCGAGAGAACACGGCTCAGCAAGCGGGAGCAAATTATACTTTTAAGCATCTTTCTTTGTTCCTTGTTTTGTCACATCCTGGAAGGAACTTGATTCGTCTCCTCCGCAACATGGCAGGAGAGGTTGCTGTCACACCTGTTTTCTGGCTGGGAGAAGGCTTTGGGCTTAGGGTTATTTTATAATGAGTAGAGGCAACGCTCACAGGGACTGTCAGATGTACCGCAGCCCACCAGCGAGATCAGCCGTGGAGAGTGTGAGAGAGAGAGAGAGAGAGAGAGAGAGAGAGCAAGAGAAAGAGAGAGAGAGAGGAAAGCAGGTAGGAGAGTGATAAGAGACAGAGGGGAAGAGAGGAAAGCAGCAGATGAGGAGAGACAGGAGGGAGGATGACAGTGCCAGGAGCCAGCTGCTGCACGATCTGCACTCTTTTACAGCATTGCATGATGGGAGATGAGCTGACATGGGCTATGAGGTCACTCTGAGATGGCTGGATTGGATTGATTTAATAGTAGTGTCTCTCCGATACCTTGCTGCGTACTAAAAAAGCAGGCATAACAACCTGAGTGGGATATATTTGCACATAGCTAAATACAGACATACAAAAAAAAAAAAAAAAGATAAACAGAGTAGAGGTAGCACAATTTGGATTGTGGGATGTGCAATCACCTTGTAAAGTGTATTTTATGGCCCATTGTTTATGGGTAATTATGAAGGCAGGTGTAGGAATGAGGCACGCACACACTCTGTTTCAAGCAAGCAGTAGTTTGGACTGTTGAGACCAAAAACACTTAATATCCATCTGTTTGTATTAATAATTCTCTAAAGAGACGTGAGTATGTGTATGTGTGCGAGACGACGGGTGAGAGTTATTCAGGCATGGTGAAGGCGACTACACTCTCCCACATTCTGCATCCTACGCCCGTGCCTCATCATCCTGCACTCTTCTTCATCTTCCTCATGCCTGATGTACAGGCCCTGATGCACTCCCGACCCACTTACACACATCTGGGTCATCTCTTGTGTATTTCACACACATACACACCTCCTATATTTTCTCACCATGCCTTTTTATATCTTCTAGTAAGAGCTACACCACATGCGAGCACTTTTCTAACCTGAACATTTTCTTTGCACTTTACTTTTTTTTTTTTTTTTTTTTAACAAAGTGCTTCTGGGCTCCATTTGCCCAAGAGGACTTTAAATGCGATCAAAGAAGAGATTAGAAGAGCACCGCACTAGGTATTTAAAAACAAAGGGCGTTGTTGTTTTGCCGTGGTGTCCTAGCGTGAGAGTCCGTGCTGTTCGAGTGCTTGAATACAGCTCAGCCCATAAACACACTCAGAGGCTTAGCAGGGCACGGGGGAAATGATTAAAAACCTTCAGCGTTTTTAGCCACTTCCAAAAATAAGCTAGCTTTGATGTTTGTTTGTGTTGAAGGCAAAACCAGTGTTGTTGATTTTTTTTCTTCCTGCCCCAAGTGGTACAAGAGAACACAGGTAAATGACACAGTTGTCCTGTGCTCTTCTGCCCAGGGCCTTGTGTATTCTTTTTTCTGTAATATGACCCCTTACAAAGGAAGAAATACAGAAACAGAAGAAAAATGAGAGACAGAGAAAGTGAGTAGGAGACTAAAGCAGGGAAGGAGAGATTGTGAGTGTGTGGGTATGTGTGTAGCCCAGTTAGAGCCCATTTCTGTGAGGGCCCCTGGCTAGAGTGTTCAAACAGCCATGATATTAAAATAAAAAGTGTGAAGGAGCGGTGGGGTTTTGAGCGATCCATAGTGAGGTATTGATCAAGGTTAGGGCTCATCCTGATCGTGCCGCTGGCTGGAGGGTGTCTCACTCACACGCCCTCTCTCTCTCTCTCACTCTCTCTCACACACACACACAGACACACACACACAAATAGGTGTGTACTCTAAAACCGGGATTGCACATCTGAACTAACGTGGAAATCTCAGGAGAATTGTCAGGGTCAGAGGAAATTTTAGTGTTTTCTTTCTTTCTGTCTTTCTTTCTTTCTGTCTTTCTTTCTTTCTTTCTTTCTTTCCTTCTTTCTTTCTTTCCTTCCTTCCTTCTTCTTCAAAACCTAACTTCTCTCAACATACTAAGACTAAACAGCTGAGCATGTGCTCAAAATATCACTGAGTTGTCCTCAAAAAAAAAAGAAAACTATTAATAAAGGCCTACATACTTGTTTATGCTGCTGAACAGACACTCTGACTGTGACAGACATGAACCTCCACCTTGTACTACAGAAATCTTTGCTGGGAGAAGTCAAGCTTTGAAGGAAACATGGAGGATTTATAAGCTCTTTCACAGACAATGTGGGACTACTCAAATTTTCATGTGCTGCATTTTAAAAACGTGTCTGCAGGTTTACTCAGTGTGTGCTAGAGCAGGCCTGAACACATGCTGCTCTATGAGGAAAGCATAACTGCACCTCCAGCAAGTGCTCCCTAATGAAAGGAAGAAGAGAAGAAGTACTTTTTTTTTCAGCCAACCTAAAAAATGGCTATGAAACTGGGGTTTATGTTTCAGTATCCTTTCTAAACAAGTGTATAAATATATACACAGCATATGCACCTGAAACCTCGCTGTTTATGTTGTAAAGTGAAACAAGGACAAGTACTGATGTAAGTGGATAAATGACAAGGATGGCTATCAGAAAGGGCTCTCTGGTACATGTCTTTGTACATAGATGTTTGCTAGCTTTCTTCAAATAACTATAGACTCCATGCTTTGCCAAGCAATGTAGCCCTTTGCTAAAAAAAGAAACAAGCTGACTTGTAGTAATGTGTATTTATACCTGCACTAACTCCTGCTCTGTAATAAAGATATTCATAAACTCCGGCCTGTTTACGTGAGGATGTTTCCTATGGAGAGCACAGAGCAACGACTGAAATGTGTCCATATTTTTATCAGTAACCCTTATGCCTCTGTGTGTATGTGTGTGAGTGTGTGTTTATTCTGTATTCAGAATCACCTATATGTGTATCTAAATATTCAGTATATCTTGCATTGGTACTTGTGTACTGAGCTTTGTAGCAAAATGTTATTGCATGAAAATGTACATTTATGTTTCTCATATTTCATTGTATTCTGTTCTTTTTACTGTATTCTATTCTATCCAATTTCATTCTAACATGTTCGATTATATTATTTCTTATTGTATTCTAACATATTATTTTCTATTCTATCTATTACATTATATCCAATTTTATCTATTTTACCCTACTTTGTATTCTATTCCATTTCTTCCTATTCTATTCCATTATGTCCAATTGTATCTATTTTATCCTACTTTTACTCATCTCCTCTCTTCTCTTTTCTTCTCTTCTGCAGTCTATTTTGTCCTGTTTCATACCTGATTTTCTATTCTATTCTATTCTTCCCTATTCTATTACATTATATCAAATTTTATTGTTTACCCTACATTTTTGGATTCTATTCTATTCTATTCTATTCAATTCTGTAATGTTGCATCCTATTTTTTTCTGTTTCATGCCTGATTTTCCAGCTTCTATTCTATTATATTCTATTTTATTCCATTCTATTCTATTTTTATATGTCCTATATGTCCTATGTCCTATGTCTTATATCTAATGTTATCTGTTATCCTACTTTTTCTATTCTATTCTAGTCTATTCTATTGTATTCTATTCTAATCTAATCTATTCTAGTCATTCGTATTTCCTCTTATTCTATTGTCATATTCCATATTATATGCACTTTTATCTATTTTATCCTACATTTTCTATTCTATTCTATTCTACTCTATCATATTTCCTCCTATTCTATTAAGTCATATTCTATT
>JAOVYV010000040.1:17433693-17443953 GCA_025674545.1 Hassar affinis | reverse complement strand
AGAGAGAGAGAGAGAGAGAGAGAGAGAGAGAGACAGAGAGAGAGAGAGAGAGACAGAGAGAGAGAGAGAGAGAGAGACAGAGAGAGAGAGAGAGACAGAGAGAGAGAGAGAGAGAGGAGGGATATAAAAAAAAAGTATCCAGCGAATTACTTAAAATTGCCTGCATTTAAAGTGTGCTACAAAACACAGAAATTAAGGCATTCTAAAAGTAAACTTACGAGTGGTTCCATGAAGTGTCACTTAAAAAGACTTTTTTGTCATTACTGTGCCAGTTATAATGTTGTTCCAGTTCACCTCCACATGCTTGCACCACTTTCTAACCTACTGCAAAGAAACACATTCATTTAACCCAAGAAGCCATTCATAGTGCTAGCCATAATTAAGATTTGGCATCAAATGAAGAAAAAAGCTTCATTTAAAAAAATCTGGATCTTTTTTTCTCCTTTTCTCTTGTATGTCTTACTATGCATGCCATTTTACATTATGAATCCAGTCCTTTGACATTTCCTGAATAAGGCCTCATAGTTAATATGTGGAATTACACCTTGTGCAGAGTCATTTGGGATCATGTGAGCGACTCCCTATAGCTCCTGTCATTAACTCTATAACAGCTGGTGTTAAATGCACTAAATTGTAATATAATGAGCATGAGAATTGCAGGCAATTACAGAGTTAAATTGAATAAATCCTTAGAGCAATAAAGTGTCCTTTTCCTTTAACATCAGGCCTAATTGATGCACATTCTTATATGCATTCTGGTCTAAGGGAAAAGATACCACATAGCATCAATGTTAATTCAGAAAAATCATTTTAGCATGCTTTTCACAATGTAGAGATACATTAGATATTGCTTTTTGAGGGCTCTTATTATTGCTCTTCTAAAGCGTATAAAAATATTTTAATGGGTATATGAATAACATATGATCATTTGAAATTAATATACCTGGAATCCTTAAAGTATGCCACTTAGGGAAATAGATAAAAATGTATTCCAAATGCAAATATATTCATTTAGTCATTGTATAACAATTTTATATTATATTATATTATATTATATTATATTATATTATATTATATTATTTCTAATATACATATTGTATATTTTTTCACATTCCATATTCAAACACCACACAGCAAATTCATCACTGTTAAATTACGCATTGTTATGTATAATTATTAATTTCGCATACTTCATGTAAACATGTCTCCTCTTGTGCCTTGGATTCTATACCTACTTTATTTCATTGTAGCAGCACTCACAGTGGGTGAGTGAGAGAGGAGGGCTTGTACGCTGTGGCTGGGCATGCTTGTTGTAAGGGAGGAATTGTGTTAGGCGTGTAATGGGGGGTGTTGTGCACCTGAAGGCACATGTCAACACGGGATCCCAGGAGCTGGCAGCAGCCAAGGGCCTCAGCTCTACACATCTGCTCTGCCTATTTCCAGTGGGCAAACTGCACATGCGCACACTGACACACACATACATACACACACACACACACACACATCCTGCACAGGTACACCACTTCCCAAACACGCAATCTGTATGACAAATAGCACTTACTAATGGTTGTCTTGTTAACATATACGTCAGACAAATGTCTAAAGTTTAAAGGCTGGCTACACTGCACCCTGTGTGTAATGTGTTTCTGAGGGCAGGAAATGTTCAGTAGTGTGTTAAAGTGCCCTGTTAATGCGCATGTAGTCAGCGTTTGCTTGGTTGCAGTTCTTTCTTTACCACCTGAAAAGCCGGGCACACAGCAATTATGCATGCAAGGAGTCAGAAAGCCTCATGTGCAGCGTATTCACACCAGCGTACAGACAGCATTTAACACAGCATGGGAGCTCACACGCGAGCCTCAACACCATCCATTACTGCACTCATCCGCGTGATCCACGTCGCGAGACAGCTGTGAGTTCCTCCCTGCTTTCGCCTTGTTTTGCTCATCAAATGTAGCTCTTCTCGTTCAATGTCACTGAGAATCCATCGCACACGCGTGTGGACCTGCCCAGGGCCTGCTGCAGCCACGTAATAATTGGGCTGTATTTTATGGTTTGTGTATTTTAAGATTGTGAGAAATGGCTCCACTGAATAAATCATTCATACATTTAGAGTGATTACCGGAGCGGGAAGTGGGAAGCTGGATCGCCCAAGATAGATTACCCATAATGCATTTCAAGAAGGCAACTAATTAGCAGAAGAAAGGTCAAGTAAAACCAGAAAGTGATTAGAGAGAGGAGAGAAAAAGGAGAGAGAGAGAGAGGGAGAACGAGAGTGCCAGGGAGAGAGAGAAAGAGTGCGCTCACATACATTTAGTCACTTTTGGAAGGATGCCAAATGTCTTTTTTCCACCACTGTAACTGAAAGCGCTTGCTTCAATATTTAATGAAATGCTTATGTTGCGGCACCTGGACACATCCGCAGCTACACTGAACTGTTGCCTCCCAAGTGGGTCATTACTGTAGCCATTTGCAAAGGGCGCGGGCCTCTCTCTGCCCGCAATGATGCCAGGCTTCAGGAATCTGCTGCAAAACAGCAGGGGACAGTGGGAGGGAGGCGGTGCTGCTGCTCACCTACAGGGAGGACAGAGTGCAGGGTAAAAAACAAGTTGCAGGAAAAAAAAAAAAAAAAACAACCTACATCACATCTTAACCTAGGCATAAGCTACTCCCACAGAGGCCTGCGACATGTTCCGCCTGCAGCCAGATCCCTGCTAGCGGGGACATCCAGAGACTACTACACTTTCTCCAGAAGGTCTATTTTATGCAGATTTTTTTTATGCAGATCTTAGACCTTCATTTTTGCCCACCACACACACACCCTCCATTCTGCATTAATGATTGAATGCATCAATACCATCAGCTATCAATGGGGAGCAGATGTCCTGTGTTAGTGCGTGTTTCTCCAGGGCTGCAAACAGCGCTTTAAAACGCATTAGTCTGTGGAGTCCTGGCTGGCTCGCTCACTACGGTCTGCCACACGCTTCCACACGCAGGTAATCCCAGGGCCTAATGGAATTTAATTACTCCAGCCACATTAATCATGCCTACAGTGGAGCATCCACTATTTTATCACCGCTCTAAGGGGTTATTAGTACAAATACACTGTCAAACTGCATTATGTGGGCAGCGTTTTAGGTGCCATCCCTCACACATTTATTAAAATCTATATCAATATCTATCAGCAGACACTTTCTTCAAATGTGCACTAAGGCTTGTGAGAAAGTTTCCTGCCAGCAGGTGACTGTGGCCTGTGAAAGTTTCAGTTCATTAACTTTTTCCTGTCACTTCTGCCCATCGCCGGCACGATTGATGGGACGAGACTGGCAAGGACAGCCATGGCAGAGCTTAAAGACAACACTCTGAAATGCATTAGCACAGAGGAGACCAGAGCATTAGTCAGTACATGCCATTAGAGACGATATAAAGGTGAACAGTGTTTCCGGTTGCCATTTAACTCTGCCGATGAAGCACAGGTAATGTTTCACAGATAGAAGTTAAAAAGCAGTGGCTTGGTATCTCTCATGGAGAAGTCATTTACTAGTCATTTTAAAAAAAAAAAGAATTTTACTGAAATATAAAGTACAAATTATAGGCAGAAAAATACCATGTGATGCGTCATTAATCCATTAAATGTTTCAGATTACGGCGTGGTATGAATTCAACTGAGAGGGATCATATTCACACTTCTGTATTGCCCTTCCATATGAACCGCTGTAAATTTACACACCAAACAAATGTCCGTTCCATGAGAGCAACAAGGATGAAATTTATAACTTTAACTACTTTATATTCCTTCCCAAAGACACTAACCTAAGGACCAGGTGCTGGTTTCTTGTGCTTTAATTATTATTTCAAGCCATGGAATGAAAATCAATAAGTGGATTCTCTGGTCCCTCGTTATCCTGGTGCACATATTTTATAGTAAAATAAAATGGTGCAATAATAAAGTGTGGAATTTGAGCCCCGCTGCTCTGGATACTCAAAGGTTAGGGAAATTAATTTTACAGGAAATAAGGGAAATGAAAAAAGAAAGAAGTAAAGCCACAATAAAACTTGTGTAATAGGAAACATTTCAGGCAGCAGTTAGTGAAATATTCCTATTACACAATTCACTCTGTCGCGTGCAATCTTCATTTTCAGTGAGCAGAGGGTTTATGTACACAGCAGTCAGGTTTTACGTTTAAGTTTATATGAAATAGATGTTAAAGCCACAGTGTTTTGCTTCTTAAATGAACCAGGAGCAATTCTTTTATCCCTTTCTTTGATTTTGACAATTTTTTCAAATTTTGTTTAATTATGTACATTTTTCTAAAGTGGATTTAACATATGGCATTTCCAAAAGACAAAGGGTTCAAATCAATCTTTTTGGTTTCTGGGCAAGTATGTAAGAAGTACTATAGCATAGTCCAAATGATTATTGAGCTTGACATAAAATCTGACTGTGTTCAAAATGGCATACAGGTTTTAAAAAAAAAGCTAGCATCAATACAAAGGCCTTCAGCTCTGCTTTGATCTGGATACAGCTATCAGTGAAAACAAATACTATAATCTGGATCTGAAGCCTAGTTAGCCATCTTGCAATCAGTAAACAGCGCACCAGGCTTGGCCGACGGCATGTTCAGAAACAAGACGGGTGCTTTTAACAGAAGTGGATGAAGGAAAAGACATGAAGAGTCAAGCTCAAGGCTATATAGCTGAGATTATTGGTGCATGTATGAGGGAGTGTGTTGGGTGGGTGGAGGGTGACAAACATAGTTGGGCTGTTGCACAAGCAGACAATTCTGCATGTGAGAATGTGAGGAACTGTGAGTGGTGGAACCCTCTGGATCTCTGCCACTCATCTGGCCACCTTCCTAACCAGGGCAGAAAATCAAACAAGTAGGAAAGAATTAAATAAAAGCAAGAAGAAAAATGATTTCTTATAAATAGCCCAGTTGGCCAGAAGGCATAGGAAATGAGAGCAGCGAGACACGGGAGACGAGTCTGAGCTTGACACGGGTCTTAAAATCGAGAGGGGGCGGAATCAGGGACCTACTGCGCGAAATGGCTCCAACCAAAGTGAGGATTAGTGTTTCTGTTTCCATGGCCAAGATTCTCCGGAACAACTAATCACCAAGTTCTCTCCTGTTTTTTTTTCCTTCTCTCTCTCTCTCTCTCTCTCTCTCTCTTGCTTCTCTCCCCCTCTTTTAAAGTATCATTTCACCCCTCTTAGTCATTATGGCTAAAATTAAGCAGGGAATGTTCTGCCAGCGTCGATTAGACCCATCTCTGGCTCAGAGCTCGTGTGTCGGTTGTTGTGTCAGTTACAGAGCCGAGCAGCAAATTCACTCACTGGCATAAATGCAGGGCGGCGGGTAAAAAGTGGGCATATCTGTGCCATGCCGTCTCACTCTCCTCTTCCTACTTACGCTGGTGAGGGAAAAAAAAAACATTTTGATGAGGTGGAAGAGCAAATAACCAGCAGCCATTACAAGTAGAGAACGACTCGCCACACAAAAGCGCACAGTCTGCTTTGTGTGAACGTGGTAACAGATGCCTAGCACTTCGGCTGACTGCAATGCAAGTCAAGTTATAAATATCAAATGAAAATTTGCGCGCATGCGAACAAAGTACAATTAGAAACACTGCGTGTGAAATCAACTCATGTTTACAACCATAAAACTGTTCAACAAATAAAAATGAGTCTGAATTCATTTGAAGCAAAACAGCAGTTTTCTGTATCCGGCATGGTGTGTACGAATCAATTAGTGAAACGCTGGAAACATGCAGGTCTTTGTTGTTGTATTTAGAAGAACATGAAATGTCTGGATCAGCAAATCTCTGCAACAAATATTTACACTGTAAAGCAGTTATGGAGGGGGAAAAAGACAGCGAAGAAAGAAAAACAAGGTCGTAATGGGAAGCATTAAAGTCGAGGAGTTTGGATTCATAAACAGATCCGTGGATAAGCACACACAATGTAACACACTTAATGCAACATTTAGCTAAATAATAAGAACACCGTCTCCTAAACTCACCACTCAAAAAACAAAAATTATCATTAACTTATCATCACCAATCAAATCCTGACACTTTGCGAGTCTAATGACAAGTTTGGTTAAAAGAAAAATCATGTACTTCCACAGTTCATGTATATACACAGGACTACATAGTGTATATACAGTGTATATATCTGTGTGTGTGAAAGCACATAACCCTCTCTCCAGCACTGAGAGCTGAGAGTCAAATGAATCAGACCACACTCACAAATGACTGCCAAATATGCAAGTAATTTACCGTTAAATTCTGTAACAGGAAAGCCTAATTGTACAGCATGTCCAGCTTAATTGAATTGTGCTACACTGTGCACTGCTGTTATGGAAGTAAAAGTGACAAGAGTGATACAAGATTAAGTGAGAGTGAGTGAGAGTCAAAAACAACATCATACAAAAATAGATACAATTTTTAAATGTTATTTTTCTGATCTATCTGATCTATCGATCTATCTATCTATCCCAAAGGTGACAAAAATGCAGACCATTTTCTAAATCCAAAAAAGTGCAATATTATATAGCTTTCTTATATAAGGAAAATGGTTAATATCATTCACAGGAAATGGAGTTGAGTAATGTATTTTGTCTAGATTATAATATTAATCATAGTAATAAAAACAATAATAGACTGCTTTACTGTGAAGTACAAAAAGCTCTGGGGTTCAGATTTAGCTTCATGGGAGGGTGTCTGAGGAGGCCTCCCTCTATTGGCTATTTGCTGAAGTGCACTCCATCCTCTCACACTCACTGATCCTGCAGCAGCTTCTGCCAAATCAGACCACTATCTCAGTAACAGGTAAGTTAAACACACACAAATGCACACACACAAATGCACACACACACACACACACACACACACACACACACACACACACACATACATACACATTTGCCTAAGTAACCTCTGAAGGATCTCCCACAGACATCATTATTAATGTAATGCAGACACCTACAACGAATCCTAACCTCAGAAACCAAATAGAAACCTTTTGGGAGTTTTGGTAAAATGCAGTTTTCCCCAAAGGGACAAGCCAAATGTCCTCAAATCCGGAAGATATTCCTATCCTTGTGGTCCCCATGAAGATGTACAGACACACCAAAAAATCCACCTGAGAATGTCTGCAGTAATTCAGCACATCTTTATGATCCTATATATCAACCCCAAGTTCATGCAGTAATATGAGCAATACAGAAATGCGGCACTTTTATGACGTTCTGATAACACTCCTCAGCTGTGACGAGATGATTTCTCATTTATATAGATGGTTTACAATTCAAATTATTAAGACTATTCCCTGCCACTCGATATTTTACCACTCAGTGAAGCCATTTAAATTCAATTAACTCCTCAGAAAAAAAGAAACCGCTTTTTTCTTTTTTTTTTAGAAACACCTCTTCTAATCTTATCGTCAGGCACTCTGGGAGCAGCATGATGAGTGAAGATGTCTGTTTTGCAGGAGACAGGCACATTTAATGTCTCCTTTGTTTTTATTTGGCTGCCACCAGGGCAAGGTCCTTTCATGGACACGTTGACTGCGGAGAACTTTATTCCAGCACCAGAGATCTCACGCATGTGACAATAGCTTCCTTTGTTGCCAAGCGCGCGGACCTGCTTTGAACCTCTGACTGACGGCGCAGGCGAGCTGTTCCAAGTGCAAATGTAAATTATTGTTACTTACACGTTTAACCTGCCATCCACAAGAGCGCTCGGGCAAGCGGAGGAATTCTGCAATCATGTTGCCCTCTTTTGGCTGGTATGTGTGACTGCAGCTGGTTAAGAGGGCATTTTTTTCTAGCAATAATTTAAAAAGCTTTCAAATGTCAGAACAATAATATTCTTGTAATAAACACAGACTAAACTTTTTGATGCACCTCAAAATTCAAAGCTAGTGTGGCATTGCAATCCCAGTGCAATACATTCAGCAGAATAAATGACGCATGTCCTAAAAATTAACCTAAGCATGTAAATCAGCAAAAAAAAAATGCAGCACAATCTGACAAACAGAGAGAAGCAGAATCAACACTGCTAAACGTACACATCAGTAAAAGAGAGCATCACGTCCAAAAGCAGTACAATTACAGCTGGCTTATCAAGATGACCTGAACCTTTTGACAGCTGCTTCTTGACTGGCCTCAGCTCCTTCATAAAGCAATCATATTGTGTGGAATATTCCCCTCTCCCTCTCACTCCCCTCCTGTACCCACGCTTTCCCTTTGTTATTTCATACCCGCTCTCTCACTCACTCTTTCTCTCTCTCTCTCTCTCTCTCTCACGCTCACTCTCTCCCTCTCCCCCGCTCTGTCTCTCGCTCCTCCTCAGACCTGTGGGTCACTCCAGCAGGAACAGGAAGTAGCCATCCTCCATTGCAGTGCTCACCTCTCCATCGGTCCCTCTCGGAGCCCTCGCCGCTTTGATTTCCCCCTTCTTCTGCAACGAGAACACACAAAGCCTGGCAATGTAACTAGCACTGTACATCCCTTTTCAGCCTCCACACCTATCTGCTTTGCTTTCTCTTTTTTCTCCCTTTTTTTCTCCTCTCGGAGCTCAGCGAAGAGAAGAGGTGGGTAGTTTATTCAGTAATCTCCAGAATGCCTGTTCTAAATAAAGATGCTCTTCAAATTCCATTATATGTCTAATGGTCTATCACTGAGGGAGCACTACAGATCTGATTTAGGCTGGGAACAATGCAGAAAGGAAAGGAGGGGAGAAAAAGACAAAGCTTTCTTGGGTGACAGGTTTCACTGGTGAGAATTATACTCTCATATTTTATTCTGGTTGAAAAAATAATAATAAATAAGTAAGTCTCTGTAAAAAGGCCTGTACTGTATAACAGGCAACAACAAATCACAACAAATATCATCTCCACAATAAACCACATTAAGCAAATCTTCATCTTCATAAGAGCATGGAGTGAAATCAATACTGCCTATGCAGCGTAGTCTTAATCTGCAAAGTGAAATAATTACTTTTGTTATTAATCTCATCTTAATATGAGCGTAATGTGAAGGGTATTCAGCTTGGTTGAAAATAAGCAAAAATAATATAATCACAATTGCATTTCTCAGAAAAATCAATTTTGAAGAGACGGGTAGACTCCAATTTCTGTTTAACTTTACAAAGCTCTAATACCATCGCACAACATCCAATATTCCTCTCTACTCATCTGACCGGCATATAAATACATAAATGGCGTCTCATGCTTCTTTTTCTCTACAGAACAATATGGATTTTGATTTCCTTGCAAACAATTTTAATAAAAAGGTATTGATGGGTTATTGATTAGTTAGCCCACGGGCATTGCTCATAGCTCATAGGCCCAGTTCACTGCGATCATTATGTCCTGAACTCTTGCATTCCTTTTCACACTATTGGTCAATACAACCTGCTTCTGCTTCAGGCCCTTTTTACTGCATTAGTACATTGTTTTTTTTTCCTTCTTCCCTGCCCCAAAAAAATCAAACTCCATCATCAAGAAGTGTAGCAGGCTTCACTGCTCACAACACTTCCCAATACAGTACACTGGACTTAGTTCAAGATCATAAGGCAGAGGATGTTTTGCATTCTCTGTACAGGAGCACAGTGTAGGGAAGCTAATCCCAGATTTAAGAGTTGATGGCCAGTATAAAGCATCAGTAACGAATCCCTAACACGTCTCCCACACTGAACATGAGGTTATTTATCTCTCTGTCACTGTGCAAAATCTTTATTTCTGTGAACATATCTTTTAAATGTGAGAGCCTCTGGAGTAATGACAATAAAAGGTTGGAGGGAGATCAATGCAGAACGCATTACTCTGCGCCACAGAGGCTTAGCTTTAATAATCAAAAAATTGATCCATTAAGTTGAACTTAATTCTTTGACAAAATGACAGAGGTACTGTGTTTCTACATGTGTCTACATGTGTTTATGTGAAGAACACCAATATGTCTCTCTGCCGCTCATATAAAGACTATATTGAGGATAAAATAGCCTCATAAAATCAATAAGCATTTTTCTTAGGTGCTTTTTTACACTATGCAGACGGTGATTGGTTGTGTGTCTGTCCATGTGCTTGTGTGTGCAGGAAATTTTTTTTTTTAAATAAAAAAAAATAAAAAAATAATAATAATAATAATAACAATGGGCGACACAGTGGCTCGGTGGGTAGCATCGTCACCTCACAGCAAGAAGGTCCCGGGTTCGATCCCCGGGTGGGGCGGTCTGGGTCCTTTCTGTGTGGAGTCTGCA
>JAOVYV010000040.1:17391370-17410564 GCA_025674545.1 Hassar affinis | reverse complement strand
TATATAACCTTTGTGTCATCATGTATGAAGGTGTGATGTTTTAATCTGTCGTGCTCAACATGAATTCACTGAGCTATCAATTTGCTTTGTTGTGGCCAATTACAGGGTTTGGGGGATTTTGTTCACATTCTGTCCCTTCAATTTAACATGTATAGAAATGTATGCGAGAATCAAGCACATAATCAGCGGCAGCTCAAATACTCAAATTATGTAACAAAAGAAAAGGAGTCACATGAAATTACATCCCTAAATATGGCTGTACTGCTCCCTAAAATGTTTCTAAATTGGTTGCTTTATGTGGTCAAAGGTATTACAATGGAGCAAAATGAGGCTACTGATGACAAGGACGATTTAACATTTACCCTTCTGCTTGGGTTTATACTTAAGTCAGTATGCTTTTTTGCTGGGTGGTTATATAGCTTGTGTTCATAAAAGTGCTGGTACATATTTCCTTGTGAAATTTATGCCTTACACATCTCTACATGTCACTGCTACCCTGACAAGAAGTTGAATTCCATGTGATGTTTGGATGTAATTAAATGATTTTTTTTAAATAGCTAGGATAGCTCATTCATTCTGTCAGGTATTATAGTAAATTCTAATAGCTTTTAGCAAATTCATGAAAAATGCACTTTATTGCCAAAAGTATTCGCTCACCTGCCTCCACACGCATATAAACTTGAATGACATTCCATTCTTAATCCATGGGGCTTAATATGATGTTAGCCCACCCTTTGCAGCTATAACAGCTTAAAACTTTCTGGGAAGGCTTTCCACAAGGGAATTTTTGACCATTCTTCCAGAAGCACATTTGTGAGGTCAGACACTGATGTTGGACGAGAAGGCCTGGCTCACAGTCTCTGCTCTAATTCATCCCAAAGGTGTTTAGATCAGGACTCTCCTCACCAAACTCATTCATTCATGCCTTTATGGTCCTTGCTTTGTGCACTGGTGTGCAGTCATGTTGGAACGGGAAGAGTCCATCCCCATGGAGCATGAAACTGTCCAAAATTTTACTGGAAGTAAGGGAACAAGGCCAAATCCTGAAAAACAACCCCACACCATAATCCCCCCTCTACCGAACTTTACATTTGGAATAATGCAGTCAGATAAGTACCGCTCTCTTGGCAACCGCCAAACCCAGACTCGTCCATCAGATCACCAGACAGAGAAGCGTGATTTGTCATTCCAGAGAACACGTCTCCACTGCCAGAGTCCAGTGCCAGTGTGCTATACATCACTGTATCCGACGCATTGCATAGCACTTGTTGATGTAAGGCTTGGATGCAGCTGCTCTGCCATGGAAACCCATTCCATGAAGCTCTCTACGCACTGTTCTTTGAGCTAATCTGAAGGCCACATGAGGTATGGAGGTCTGTAGTGATTGACCTCTGCACAATATGCGCCTCAGCATCCACTGACCCCGCTCTGTCATTTTACATGGCCTACCACTTCGTGGCTGAGTTGCTGTCATTTCCAATCACTTCCACTTTATAATACTACTGACAGTTGTCAGTGGAATATTTAGTAGCAAGGAAATTTCACGAGTGTACTTGCACAGGTGGCATGCTATCATGGTACAACACTGGAATTCACTGAGCTCCTGAGAGCAACCCATTCTTTCACAAATGTTTGTCGAAGCAGTCTGTTTGCCTAGGTGCTTGATGTTGTACACCTGTGGCCATGGAAGTGATTGGAACACCTAAATTCAATGATTTGGTTGGGTGAGTGAATACTTTTGGCAATATAGTGTATGTAAAACATCTATGAACAGGGATTTCTATTACTTATAGAATTTTTGTATTTAGAAACTGTAAATGGCATTGCAGAGTAGCAGATGTACAGATGTAGTCAGACACCACACATGACCAACATTGTTGTCTGGCTATATATTTTGGGTTGTTTTGTTGAAATGTTCATTATCATCTCAGATTCACTTTCTTGGCGATTGAGATTAAAATCTCCACTAGTTCTTCCCTTAAAACCCTTCTTACTACAAACATGAGCTGAATTATCACTTAAGAGTTCTATTTTTGTTGTGTCCTTTGTTACCTCTGCCAAGGAGGTGATGTTTTCTGGGTGGTTTGTTGGTTTGTCTGTCATTTAAAAAAAAAAAGAAGAAAAAAAAAAAGTGGTCTTGGCAGAGGAAGTTGGCCCTCTCCAAGTGTAATTCTAGTTCCAAAAGAGTTGAGATTTTTTTAAATGCTTGTGTGCACATTTTGCTGAGGAGTTTTACATGAGGTGTAGGGACATAGGACACTGAATTGCAGTTCATTGCTTATTGTTCTCTCTGTAATTGTTCTTCCTGCTGTGTTGGCATCATCCTACAACTATTTTCAAGTGACTTTAATATAGTGTCTCAATACTTTCTCCTATCAGTCTGTTTTTAGACAGATTTTTGTTTGTGCTTATGAATACATACTGTTTCAAAGTCAAAAGACATTGTGTGTGCCATCCTGAAGTGGATATAAACTTGTGCAAAATACATAGCAACACCACCTATGCACGTCATTGGTTGCATCCACCAGTGCGAATATAAAGATCTATGGAACCTTTCTGCCATGAGAGTGCCAAGTTATCATGATTTTGTGATTTTCCACATGGTTTAATTGTTGGAGCTTGTGAGATGGGCCATAATATTTCGGAGGTAGATGCAACATCTTGATTTTCACTGAAATCAATTTCAAAGGTTTCACAGAGCATTTCAAAGGTTTCCGTGACAAGAATTCCAGCAAAACCTGGAACTTCCATAAAGATTCTGAGTGAACGTGACCAAGAATCTTTTCGCGTGATAGGCGTACAACACTGCCTCAAGTAACAAAGGAATTCAATGCTGGGGCCTCAACAAACATCAGCGTGAGGACTATGCAACGTTCCCACCAAGATCCCGTGGGGAACCTACCAAGTGTTAACTGGTATGCAGTTTTTCTGGTACTTTAGTGTATACACTTGAAGAATATTAAATAACCAAAACGAATTATTGAGCCATGGATGGCAGGAGCTTGAGTCACATGCACCACTCAATAGGATCAGTAAGTAAAGTGGCATCTGCAATTAGGACCATAATGTTTGTGCATTAGTGCGATTAGTGATCCAGATGTAGAGGAAAAATAGAGTAGGCTTGCCGTGCATAAACCTCTCATTGCAAAGACAAATGAGAGTTCTACGGTGCAAAAACTATAAACACTGGTCTAGTGAGATGTGAAAAAAGTGATCTGGTCAGATGACTCATCCTTTAGCACATTCCTGAGAAGTGAGCGAGTGCATGCGCATAGCGTACACTGAGAGAACGGTTCAGTTTATCTGGGAATTTTGTGTTCTTCTGCTAAAACTCCCTTAAAGTGTTAACGTGTGGCTCAGATGAAGTGTGGCCTATTACAAAGATAAACCACTGGGCTTGGTTTTTTTTTTTTTTTTTTTGCAGAGAGGATCTGGTGTCCAGACCAAAGCTCTGTGTGGGTTAAGATTAAAGACTGTGCAATGGAATTATGATTTTTAGAGCAGATCGCCACGCTCAATCTGCGTTTACTCACACTGACAGCACAGAGTGAAGCACGGCCAGCAACCATCAGCTATCAATCAACGGCTATGATTTATGAGCTGCCGTCCTTAAACTGTAACTTCTGCCTCACAGCTGAGCAAGCTCCACAGGAACGAGAGCCCCTAGTGTGTTTGTGTATGTTAGAATGCAGAACGCTGTAATGTAAAACCTTAAATGAGCTGTCTGTGGTGTGCAGTGATCAAAAGCCATTGCTTAGTTTCACTTCTTTGCTAATGCATCAGATATGTTCCTTCTTTCTCAGTGAGTATTTTTATTAGTGGGTTTCTCATTTTGTGCTCTCATCAGTGGGATGCTGATGGGTTGACGGAAAGCCAGAGTGACTTCAGAGACAAGTCTCTTTTTTTCTTCTAAATTTGATAGCTGTTCTTGGCTAAAGTGTTCTTCGAAAGCTCTTACCCAAACCCAGACTTTGGATTGTATTTATGCTTGAAATTTCAGTAGGCATATTGGCAAAAGCGTAGTTCTACTTAAATGCAACTTACTAAAGAAGACTTTAGTGTGTTTGATGTCTGCAAGAGACATGTCTTTCGGGGAAATAATTGGCTGCTTTTATTGTGTGGTCCTCAGTATTACAAAGTGCTGTTCTCAGTATAGTGCTGTTTTCAGTTCTCTAGTCTGAAGTATTTGCAACAAGGTTGGAAACACAATTGTATAGAATGGCTTTGTATACTGTTGCATTACAATTTCCCTTCACTGGATCTAAAAGACCCAAACGTTTTCCAGAATGACAGTCACCCTTTGAAAAGGCCCATGAAGACACGGTTTTTCCATTTTTTTTTAAGTGCAAGAATTTGAGTGGCTGCACAAAAGCCCTGACCTCAAACCCACTGAACACCGTTGGGATGAACTGGAATTCAGATTGTGTCCCAGACCTCTTTTCCCAACATCAGTGCCTGACCTTCCTAAAGTTCCTGTGACTGACTGAGCACAAATCCCAACAGCCACACTCCAAAATCTAATGGAAAACCTTTCCAGAAGAGTGGGGGTTGTTATAACAGCAAAAGGGAGACTAAATCTGGAATGGTATGTCCAAAAAGCACATAAGGGTGTGATGTTCAGGTGTCCACAAACTTTTGGCCATATATAGTCTATGTGAGCTAGTTAACAGTATACCAAAATTGTAATGTGTTTAGCTACAAATTTATTATTTTTGCTTGGCATTGAGATGAATCTTATGACTCCTTGACCAATTTTGTAAGTTACAGTATTTACATTAGTCCAGATTTGAGTTACTGTCTTGCTGGCACATGCTAAAAGAGCCTAAATCCTAAGAAAAACTGGTACAACAAAATTAACGGAGGATTAATTGTATTTATCCAGTGAACACACTGAAGGCAAGCAGAGAATCGTGCGAAAACCTATAACTACAGACAGATGGACAGACTGATCCTCCACCTCCACACTCTCTCTCTCTGTTGGCATCTGTGAAAGCGATTTCCTTGTTCTGTTATGAAAAGTAAGCGAAAGTGTTTCCTTGTTGTGTTATGTAAAATTTTATTTTCTTTGTGCTCCTTCTTGGGTGATCTACAGAAACAATATCTAAAACACGATAGTGTCTGTTTATTCATTTATTGTAAATGATGCGGCGTTTCGTCTGAGTGGATTTCATGCCGAAAACGCTTTTCTAAGAGTTTCAGATTTCGTATATGACACTGTGAGGCTTTCACAACTTCAACTCACCACTTGTATGTACCCAATAAATTGAGGTTTGAGCTGTAGCTGTCTCATGTATGGCCAGGAGAGTCTCTCATGCTGATCCAATTTTCAGTGTTGGATGTGTGGCTGTTTTTGTGATTGAGGCTGTAATGCATGAAAGCATCATTGTCAATTTAACATATGGAGCAGTGTATTTGATTACATAATAAAAGTAAATATCCCATCCCCTGTTACACACAGAGCAATTTAGCCCACATGCATAGCCAGTTCCTGCTGATTGTGGAGGCTTTGGCTGAATTTTGGGCAGTGATGGATGAGATTGATGAGCACACCTGGGTGCTGGAACCTGAAAAACCTAGCAGAGCAGACACGATGAGAAGGATCGCTATTGGTAAACTCCTGCCATTCTCATTGTCTGTGGTCTAATAAACCTATACCATATTACAGCAACTGACCTCAGTCTTATTGTGCCTAGGAAACAACGTCTCCATAAAGGTGGAGATCGACCCCAGGCACCCGAAGATGTTGCCAGAATGTTGCCTGCTTGGCGCTGAGCACGGTGGGTCTTTGTAATATCTGCAAATCTCCCCAACTTAAATTTGCTCATACACTTAAAATGACCGGTTTGTTCTTGAATGGCATTTCACATATGAAAAGTCCATATCCATCAATTTCGTTTATTGCCTGGTTTTTCCAATTACCTCTCTTCGTAAGTGTACATCCCATGAAGGTTTTATTACATTTAACACCGGATTGCTACAACTGCTCGGCTGGCAATCTACAATATGTAATGTCCTCCTAGATTTAGAGAGAGATTTTGCTAGAATGGAGGTCAGTTTGCAGTATTTAAGCCTCTGTGATTGTTTCTTTAAATCCAAGGTCATGCTTGGCTGACAGTGGCGCACGGAACATATTGTTGGTTGCCTAGCAATGTTATTCATTGATATTAAATCCACACTTCGATAGTCAAGACAGTGGCAGACGTGGACCCTCCGAGCGAGGGGTCAGACAGAAATATTGCTTTTTGCATTTACAAATGACAAACAGAGCGAGCGACTCACATTCCTCCCAGATTGATCTCTCAGGGTGGAGCAGCCATGATGAGCACGTTTTATGTGAATTATTTGAATATTTCCCTCCCTGTCAGAATGTTTGTCACAGTAGGAAGTGCCCGGCTTTACTGTGGCATTTCTAAGAGAGAGGAGAGATTAGCGGTAAGAAATGGCACAGCTCCGCATTGTCTGTCGGTGCGCTACAATCAGGTTGACGGGCATTGAATGAAAGATGAGGTGAAGTTAATTGAAACTGCTCTGGTATACTACAAAGCCAGCTCTTTCATATAGAACATTCCTTCAGGCTTGTTTTGCTGCTCTGTTTGAGTGGGTTTTTTTTTTAATCATTTAAAGCTTATTTCTTTACGTTATACAAATATTTAGTATTAATTTAAAATGCTATAGCTGTATGGTACAAGTCAGTTATTATTATTTTGCAGTGGTAACCCCCCTGAGGAGCAAGCTGAACGCTAACATGCATTTATGGTAAGGGGACTGTAATTAATTGCTTCTTTCTCCTGATCTCCACACATATTACACTACCACATCCATGTTTTATAAGTGAATACAGATCTCCCATTCTTTCAGGAACCCCGACTGCAGCGTCCTGCAGAACATGAAGGATGTTATGGAGATAGAATTCCCATCACCTGCCACCCACGAAAAATCTGTACGTTGCATTTTCCTGTCACACCACCACTTATAATTAGTCACACATCTCAGTAACATTTGGGGTTTGTGAGATTTTTTTTTTTTTTTTTTTAAATCGGTAGAGGTGGATACAGAATTCCTTTAATTGGGTTGTTTACAGATAAGATCATTACAATAACAAAGGTGGCAGAATCCTCAGCACTATCAAGGGCTGTTTAATCATAGATTCACAAATTACCCCCCCATACACACACACACCTCAGCGTGTGAGCCTGCTGGTGGGTTGAAAGGGCGCCGTGTTTATTCACAGTCTGCACCACTGATTAATGCTTGGCCATCATTAACATTCGAAAGAGTGAAAAGTTTACTTGACCAGATGTTTAAATTTTTACCTGCCATCCTTTTAATGGATTGCTTGGGAAAAAAAAACTAATTATCGGAAAAGCAATATGCAAACACAGAGAGTAGAGTGGAGAGGAGTAGAGGAGAACAAAAAAAGGGGGGGGGGGGTAAGGGGAAGATGTATGAAGGCCCTCCAGACTCAGTTTGGCATCTTGCAAAAGAGGAGGATTCTGTGAAGTGGAGGTCAAGTATACACAGTGTTGATAAGCCCACCTGAGTCTTCTCACCCTAGTGGAAACAAATATGAACCTTCATGCATTACAGCCTCTTAGCCAGCAAGGAAAGAGGGATGAAGGGGAACGGCATAAGTAGATGCAGATTTGAGATGGGAGGTGGCATTCTTTTTAATCATACCCAGAACAGTTATGCTTAAGAAACAATGATTTTAGATGCTTTTCTGTTCAGTAATGTAGCTGGTTTTAAAATCCTTCTTAATATGGCCTGGATTCATCACCAAACAATATTATTTGTGTTTTTATGTCAGAGTTTTAGTGTTGAGTGCGGCATTTGCTACTCATATCGGCTAGACGCTGCCATTCCAGATCAGGTGTGCAACGATCCACGCTGCGGGCAGCCTTTTCATCAGGCCTGTCTCTATGAGGTGAATACACTGATTTATGACTCGTACACCCTTTTAACCCATCATTACTCATCACATACCATTCCTAATCGTTTGTGCTCATATTAATGAGCAAGAATAATTAGGACATGGTTGTTTCTATCTCGGATTACTGATTGAATTCACAATATTGTCATCTCAGTGGCTGAGAGGTTTGCCAACCAGTCGCCAGAGCTTCAACATTGTGTTTGGAGAATGTCCTTACTGTAGCAAGGTATGGCTGCTATATTATTTCAGCGCTCTATTCCTCAGAGCACTGACTTTAAATCAAATGTATAAAATAGACTTTCTTACAATTTCTAAAATGATCACACTATTTATTTCGGTTAATTATTGATTCAAAATTTCTTTTTTTGTTCCAGCCCATCACAGTGAAAATGGCCATCCAAAAACCATGACCACTCTGTTGTTTAATAGTTGCTATGTTTCAGAAGAGCAAGAAGTTTTATCAAGCACCATGCATTCCAGTGACAGTGAAAGCAACCAGAAAAAGAAAGAGTGCTAAAGTAATGATACATGCATACATTTTACAGCTCCACTGTATAAAAGGCTTGTCTTCTGAGTTCTGTCTATCATTCCTGTTGCTGTGTGCAGTGTAGTAGTCCCTGTGCACGTCGGCAGACAATTCATGTCCATTATAATCAATTTCCTCCCAGCGGTTATATTTTGGTTTGTTCCAGTAGTCCTCCCCATCACTGGATCTTGTGCTGTAGTCTTCCCACAAATGGTAATTTCTTCCCCAGTGGCCAGTGACGTCTGGGCTGAAATCCTGATGCTTTGACTTATTGTGGTGTTTCCGCATTTGCAAACCATCATCTCGTCTCCTCATTCCAAATACTGGAGCCAACTTTTTCACCAAAATACAGATAGAGCATGCGTTGCATATTTTTCAGACATAGTGGGCAGTGTAGTAGTACATTTCTTCCTTGATTATACATATACAACCTCAAGCATGCAATATAAATTTCTTTTCTATATGTATTAGAGCTTATTTGTTCACTGACGTATCCATAAAACTGGAATTATTTTGTTTCTTTGTGTTTGTGAGAGGCATGCATTACTTGTTCAAGTCTTTGCCTTTGCTTTGTGCCTTCTCTTGTTTTGGGGTGGTATCTTGCTGGCAAAGGGTCACATCCGTCTTCCTGGTCTTCATCACAGTCACTGGCCGCATTCCTAGACCCCACGTGTGTGCTGGCTGCAGAATTGGCCTTGTAAGGTTTCTATGGTGGAAAAAAGTGCTTAAAGTAACTGAAAGGTAAAAATTAAAATTAAAAAATAAAAATTAGCGTGTACCTGTTCTTCTGTTTTCTCTTTGGTTCTATAACGATGTTTAGTGACGTCTTCATGAGTCATAGGCTTTGGCTTGGTTGATCCCGCTGCAAGCTGGGCCAGGTTCTTTAAGAGGGAACAGAGTGAAACACACGATTCAGAGAATTTCAAAAAGTTGGTAAGCTACTTCAGAGAAAAGGGCTGATAACTCCACGTTAGCACAAGTCCTTGAGTTTGAATGTACACGCACTTTCTCCTCTGTGCTCTCAACCTGACCTGGATCCTGAGAGTAAAGCACCTCTCCTGATTAATGACGCCCAATGCTCTCCCTGAGATGGCAACACTCCAAACTAAATTTGGCCACAGATCACTGCTGAGGTCAGGTGTAGGCAAAATAAACTCCAGGAGTGTTGGAGTGGTGTTAGAAGAGGTATAGTTCTCTTGGCCTGATGCTGTTACAGGAGAGGTAAGACACAAGGGTGACATTGATGATGGTATTTCTAAATTTTATTTAAAGGAATCAAAGCTTGACCCTCCAGCAGGAGATGAAGAAAAATCATAGAGAAAATATTACTACAAAGAAAAGGAGGGATTCAAATCTTAATGCCTGTAGTGTTCATGCTGATCTTTTCCATCTGTGCAAGAGGTTTG
Source organism: Hassar affinis (assembly GCA_025674545.1). Taxonomy (NCBI): domain Eukaryota; kingdom Metazoa; phylum Chordata; class Actinopteri; order Siluriformes; family Doradidae; genus Hassar; species Hassar affinis. Next base: position 17,400,702 of record JAOVYV010000040.1, on the reverse strand, counting down.
ACCAAGGTCAGAGATACTAAAGCTCATTCAGCAGCTCTGTAGTCCTCTGTGAGTATTCTGAATATGTGCTGTACACTGTATGCGAACAGTGCAGTGCATTTAAGAGATGAACATTTTCAAAAGTAAGGACAAGAATGTGTAGTAAGAGGTTATGATATCAGAACACAAAAGGCAGCAAATTACATCCAAAATGTTATGACTTCACTGACTTCTACACTGACACCTACTCTTTACCCATAGATCAGACTGCTGGCCAGTTTCACATGGAAATGAGAGGCAAAGCAAAATCCACAGTAATTCTAAGTGGTGGTCTTTTGGCCTCAGGAAAATGTGTGCATTCAGTAGCTTTAAATTGCCCTGCTTGGCCTTTCATCGAGTTCAGTGGTTCAAGTTAGCAGTGAGGGGTGGTAAAGTGATTCTTACAGAATGAACGCCTCCATGCCATTGCCTCTTGACAGGGTTTGTAGAGGTTAACCTATGACAGCAAGTCAAGATTCTCTGCATCATTTAGCCATACAACGAGGAAAAAACACAGTTCCTATTTCTTTTCACTATAACTCTTTATCTTCAAGAGCTGTGCAGAGAATAGTAATTTGGGTCAGAGTTGTGCAAAGCACATACTTCTGTTGAAATACTATCTCTAACATGTATATGTTTCCTATAAATAAGAGGGATTTAATGAAATTGCTCCCTTACGTTGTTGAAGCTGTTTTAAGCTGTAGCTTCAAGCTGGAGTCTTTAGGCAGGTCGGAGACTTGTCACCACTCTGTAAATCTCCATTCCACCCTCCTCTGCATTACCTCCAATAGGAGTGGGAGTGAACATTCATGGGAAGAGGTCAGCAGAGGTTCTCTCAAACCTGAGCATCTTCTGCTCTCCCAGACAGATAAATCTACCGCAGCCCACAGACTGCTCTCTGCACTCCAGCCTTTGCTCATATGGTACCTATTAAGACAGGAACTCTTGCGGGCCAAAGCATTTCATGCTCACCCTGTTTGCCGCTGGCCTGGATGACACTGCTGCTCTTGGTCTAGAGAGGTCCAGTGGGCCTCGGGGCGTGACATGTGATAGTACCTTCCTCAGAGCATCGTAGTCTGGTTTTTCTTTGTAGCCCAATGTTCTCACAGCAAGCAGAAACTGGGCAACCTCAGCTGAGGAAAACAAATTAAAGAAGAAACAAGGCTGGTTAGTAATGCTGTTTTATTATTAAGGTTTCAAATCTTTAATTGAAAATACATTAATGATCTGTTGAAGCACCAGGCAGACAGTTAAGGCGGCTGTGATGCATGTTTTAAATGCACTATTCCAATTTTCGGTGATGGACAGCTCAGCTAATTGCATATGATATAATGTGGGTACCATCCAGTGCATTAACAAAATGCTGCATACAAATCATGAACCCATGCTCCTGAACATTGAAGCCAGATCCTTGTGTCACTAGTGCATAAGTGTATTACATTTTTTTTCTAAAGGAACAAAACAGGGCATCATAACATACATGGACCCTGACAATAACACAACAGCGTAAGATCCTCAATATTCAAACATGCACACAAAGGTGTGTCTAAAATGGCTGCTTTCCATTCTTCAGTGTAATAAATAAGCTGCCAACAGCACCAGGCCTGTATGCACCATCTCTCTAACAGAATGTATATCACATGCATGGCATTGATGCATGTTGGAGGCCTTATCTCTCTGGTCCAGCTGCAGTGAGTCTCTCAGGGCTGGGCAGAATAAGACCTCATCATAATCATAGATCACAAAGCCTCTATTCAGGAGACATGCTTGCCCTTTTGCTCTGTGCCGGGAATAAAGATAATACATGGCTGGTATGGGCTACTGATGGAGGAAAAGCAGGGTGGCACAGTCACTTAACCACACCTTGTTGATCATTGTAAGTGCATGCATGCACAAATAAACTAGTTTTCTCTTACCCAGAATGACGCTAGAGGTGGACATGTGGATCACCGAGTCTGGCAGGTTATCCATGAGCCTAAGGTCAACAGAAGGTAAAATTTTGCCAATAATTTAGTTTTTCATTTTTGGTATAGGATTATAGAGTTTGTGATATATTGTTAAAGTCAAACCATACACACTGCTGTTTTTGTTTGCTTAATATCTTGTAGCCAATTATAGTGTTAGGGTTAGAACTGAATTTTAACTGGATTTGTAAACATTAGAATAGGAGTAGCAAACTACCCCTTTGTAATTTATTATGCGTATTAAACTGTGTAATATAAATAAGTCTCTCAGAAGGTTTGTCTGAGAGAAATCAGAGAAAATGTTTTTTTCCGAGCAGTATAGTCATTTATAAATTTTGCCAACTACACATTTTAAAGCAGTACAGAGAACACTCAGCAATGAAGAACCGCAGCAGTTGTCTGTGATCAACGGCCACCACATAGACAACCAAGTGCTGTTTCTGGACCTGTGAAAGAAGAGGGAAAAGCATGCGTACTTGGCCTTGGCCTCCTGGACCTGTACTGGATTCCTGAGCACTGACAGCCAGGGAAGTGTTCCACACTGCCAATGGAGCAGGCAGTAGCCCAGCACCTCCAGGTCCCCTCGTCTGGATGGGGCTGAAATGGAGAGAGCGAGAGAAAGACAGGAGCACATATCATAAACATGGTATGGGGTGAGAAAAGAGGGAAGGGGTGAGTTAAAGGAGAATTAGAGAGAGATGAATACCTGGTGTGATTCAAGCTAAAAAAAAATCCTTTGATTAAATGGTCTGTCACTGGCCACTGAAATATGCCCTTATAAAAAAGAAAGAAAGGGGGATAGTGATGAAGAGGAGTATTTTGTTTTTTCAGCTGGTGCTCTTGCCTAGCTAACGCACAAGCAGGGCCCTTCGAAAAGAGGTACAGATTCAAAAGAATGGGTCAGTTTCCTCCTGTCTGTCCAGCTACCCCCCACGCACACACACTAATCTAGTCTAGAGGCTTGTCCCAGGAACCTGATACTCACGGCCTCTGACACGATCCAGACGGCCCATGGCCCGGACCGACACTTTCTCCACCACAGAGCCAGGCAGTAAAACAAAGAAATAAATGTCTGAGACCAAATTATTCCCACATGTTACTGGATTCTGTAGGCTCTGTGCTGGCCATAAGAAAAGACCCAGAGATCAGTAAGTGCGTGTGTGTGTCTAGGACCTCCTCTACACCTTAACATCAGCTAGACCACATTGCACAACTGCCATCTAGTGTAAACACACTTCTTCACACATGCACTAGAACTGTTTTAACTAGTCATTTATTTCTCACTCTGCAAAGAGACATTAAGATGACGCTGTGTTCATCACCTGCTTTTTATTTAATCTCCCAGAACTGACTATGTTTAGTCTGACCATGCTAAATACTTGCAGGATTCTTTAACACTTCCCTTAACTTTGTAAAGAGAGGAGATGATGACTGCACAGGCATCTGTGAAAAATAAGGGGAAAGGATCAAAAGGCCAAATAACACTTGCCATCATGGAGGATTAAAAAAAAAAAAAAAGAAATCTGGTAACAACACAGCAAATACAAAAGGCTGACACACACTGTTAAATATAAAAGGTGTTTAGTAGAGAAATGTGACTACAGCTAAACTGACTACTTCAGCTGCCTTGGTTAAATATGTGGGTTAACATAACATTAAGGGTCCCTTCATGGAAAATCTCCAGTTTAATTTTGTCAATAAGGGTAAATTAAAGCACACAGCCTGTTCGTGCCTGGAGAGGTTATCAACTCAATACTGTAACTGCAGTCCATCTCCAGAGAAATTACCTATTGACTGCATTCATCAAAGAGGAAAATCTCAGCCTAGATCCATGCCTGCCATTGATCGCACCATGCCCATTAGGTGATCTTGCCTGCTAGCTAATCTCACAGCCAGGCCTAACAGGCCACACAGTTACAGTTTTCACCCTTAACAAGTCTGTAATTTAAAAAACAAAATTGTTTTTGATCTCAAATGACCTACTGCATTGTGATGACCTTGGACAAAACATTAATAATTAATTCTTTTTGAACTATTTTGGCCTTTGTACTGAGATACTGGCCTTCTGTGCTTAGAACACCTTACTTACTCTGTTAGCATGGTATCTCTGTGGTACTCTGTGGTATGATTTTTGCAAGAGGGGAAAGGCGGCTGCCTGGGTGCGACTGAAACCGAATTGGTTTTACAACAAGCATCCATGAGGACAAGGCGTTCCAAGCCAGACACAACACCTTCCATCAGTGCCAGACTGTTGTTCATAATTATGGCCCATTGTTATTCAAATTACCTAAAGTGCTGTGTCAAACTCTTGAACCTCTCCTTCTGAATTTCAGCCATTTCTCTTCAGCCCTACAGGTGATAATTAGGCCTTTAGCACGGAGTTCAGCGGGAAGCAGAGTGCCTGTCTCCTCACTCCTCACCATGGTAACACATCAACATCTACGCAGGGTGCCAGGGGCCACGAGCAAAGGAACACTCCACAATCTGCATTCATCTACGGGGGCGACTTGATGCTAACGACCTACACAACAGCTGTCAGCGCATGATGAGAAGTCCACTACTGTGACACCAAAATCAGGTTTGTCACATCTATATGGTTTTGAGTTGAGCTCAGCTAGGGAGCTATATATTTTTCTCCAGTTCTCATTATTTAGTTCATCCTATATTATCATGACCAATGGTTGTAATACCCTGTTTTATACAATAGAATTTATGTACCATGACCACCTATGCATCCAAGCAGCAGGATATGGAATGAAGACCATATGTAAAACCCTGAACATGAGCAAATTACTAACTGTCATGTAGTAAGAACATGGGTTTGCTCCAAAGAGTACGGACCCCTGCTTGAACCTAAATGTGATTTATTTTCATTCTTACAAAATATCATGTACTTTCATAATCATAACCATTATGGTGTTCGATTCAAATACTTATCGCCTGATTTTTCATGTGATCCTGTTGCAGTTTTTGCAATTTCCATGATCATTTGTAATACCATATATACTGTATGAAGTTAGTCTAAAATAGGTACACTAGTTATGTTAAATAAGTAGAACATATGGTTTTGATTTTAACTATCCATCAACATATATCACCACTCAGTAAAGATACTAAAATTGGCATTCTTAAACTTGTATAATATTTACTGCTGTTTCAGCATCTTATCATTCTTACTGTAAGTACTGGAAACTCTGAGAACCTACAGCAGCAGCACAGCTATTAGGAAGCTTTACCTAGGCATGGATTTAGTATTGAACCTCTCTACTGCCTGCACTATTTTGTGGGCAAAGATATTGGCTTTGAGTCCCAGTTTAACAGAACATCAAAGCTTTAATTAATGGTAACTGCAAACAAGATGCAGGTTACCGCTTGGACTATTTGGGGAATTGTTGAATTAGGTCTGGCCAGGTACACATGACCAAGTCAATCAATATCCCATAAAAAGACTGTATGCAATTTACAACTTAATGTGTTTCCAATATCTCGACCTGGAATTAAGAGCGTGATATGCTGGAAGCAGTCTATGTATACTACACGTAATATAGGGGGAATTACACACATTGTAAATACAAGATCTATAATAAAAATTATCCAGAATAAATATATCTGTCTGTCGTCTTATTTATCTGTGGTGGCCAGAAAAATCCTTCACGTGGTCAAATGCTGACATACTGAATACGATACATTTCTCTTTTACATTTGCCTCAATCACCAGTAAAAGTTAGAGAATTTTTAGTGGGTTATTAATGTAAAAGTGGAAAAAAGATGTGGATTCAAAGATTCAACTTATATCCTTATCTACTTATGGAAAAAAAAAACATTACTAACAAATATTAAATAATTATAAGTTCACATTAGGAAATAAAAAATGGAGTGACTTGAATTCATTCACTTCTGTTCTGTTGAATAAATTTCTTCTTATATATCTAGTTTAATCCATTAAAATTTTGTAAAGAGTCTGTAAGGACACGTCTCTGTTTTGATGATGTGCCAGTGACATTTTGACAGACAGTATCTGATCACAAACAGAACTGATTAGACTTAGGTCTATCAAAGTGTGACATTCACTGGGCGGAAAAAGCACAACACACTAGCAAGGTTTTAGACATCTTTAGACAGGCAACATTTACTTCTGCATTTGTTGAACTGGCTCCTTACCTGACATGAGCTTTGCAGGCAGAAAGCCAAGACAAGGTTAGAAAGTAACCTAAAAAATGTATTTGAGTTCTTAAAACAGAGGTGTCATATTGGACATATATACAGAGGAGTATATTGTTGACAGAAAAACCCAATTTTGGTCAAAACAAAACAAAAACACTGTTATTATTTTTTTTCCCCCCCAAAAAAATTTCAGCCACAGTGACATCCAACAGGTTTTCTCAGACCACCACAAATTTACAGATAACACTGAGCAATGGTCTGAAAACAGTAGATAAAATGAATGACTATATCAGCTTTACCTACACCTCGGTGAGCATCAATGCTTGTATACTCAATCGTGCCATTGTGTCCTTTCTTTGGGTTCTCTCTGTAGTCTTTATGCTCTCCATTAGGACAGTATCTATATGACAGACCATAGTCAGCCAAGTACACCTGCAAGAGATAATAAAATGACACGTCATCTTCCACATCCAAGCTCTCTTCCAGCTCAGGAAGCTCGTAGCACAGGTCAGTCGGGCTGTAAAAATGGCTGTGGCGCTTTGCCGCTTGACAGTTAAAATGATTAAGTGAATTACATGTGCACTAAAATCCACACAGTGCAACATTTCTCTTATTAGCTACATGCTAAGATAGGCAAAAATTCACTCACCCTGTCTGGGTCTCTGTAGCCCAGTAAGAGATTGGCAGCCTTAATGTCAGCATGGACGTATTCATGGTCATGAATATATTCCAGGATGTCCACCTATTGGGGACAAAATGACAGAGGGTAAGGTTAACAGATGAATCATTTAACCTGTTCATAATGACCCTCCATAATGACTGCTGACAGCATGCGACTTGTGTGGGTGGACTCAAGGGCTGTTCACTAACATCACTACAAAACTGTTGCAGTGACAATGTTAATAGTACCCAGTTCAAACTGCCTGAACATAACAGTAACAGTGAACATTGTGAGGCAGCTTAGATGCCAAGATCATTTTGCTGTGATTCATCTCATTCATCTTGCTAGTGCTCTTGTAGTTTGTAGAGAGGAACTGGGGAATTTTACCCATCATGACCAATACAACAAACACAGCACTATTAATTAGTATTCCCAATGAAGAAGCTCAGTGAACCATACTAACCAAGTGCACCAAACTTTTCTAATTTCTTGCAACTACAAAACAGTGAATCCACACACTGATGATGACTTACCATGAGGCAACCCAACTGCAACACTGTCTGCTTCTTCAGCTGTTCGCCATTTTCCACAAACACCTTCTGCAGGTCAGTGCCCAGGCGGTCCATCACCATGAACCTGTACCTGCTCAGAAAAACACAGGATACATATAGGTCAGCATTACTATTTTAATTGCCATCATCATGAGCAACAAAGACCAAATCATACCTCGTTCCATTATGTTCAGAGAGTCCAGAGCCCCAGTACGGTGGGATCCCCAAAAAATCAAGCCTTTTGACTTTCTTCCACTTGCTGACTAAAATATTCAAATAAGTATTAATAAATTGAACCGTGAAATGTTAACAAATTGCATATCAAGGGTGCTAATTATGTTTCATAGACACACACACACTCATTTCTGTGTAAGTAAATTTTGACTGGTGATACACCAGACTGACAGGTGGCCATAAACCCTTTTGGAGAAATCATCTTCATCTGCAATTGGGTCACTCCACAATAAGGGAGGGCTTACGCTAACAACCGCAGAGGTGCATGTTTGCTTTGGCTTATTAATTCGTCCAGTGAGGCTAATTTACATCCACAGCCTCTTCATCAGTGACATGTACTCCAAGTGTGAGAACTCTCAGATGAAGTGGTCTGCAGCACTTTCATTTCACCATGCTCTCAAGAGTGCGTCTCTTCATTCTTTTATTTCACCATCGCTAAACCCAAGCCTTTGAATGGATTCTGCATTGTAATACAACTGACTTGATTTAGAAGACTCAAAATGTGGTGTGAATGTGTGTGCCAGTACTTCATCTATACAATCCCATATTGTTTAGACCTTGTCACATAAAGAAGTACTTACTGCTTTCAGGTTTTGCTGCTCTTTGATAAAACTTTAGCTCTGAGAAGAGCGGTCCATTTTCATGATATTCCTGACCAAAAAAGACCAGTTATTATAAGCAAAACAGTCATGTGTAATATTGGATAAGTTTAAGAAAAAGACATTTAAATATTTATATATAATTAAAATGAAGACTTACTTAAACTAACCACTAGTTAATAAAACCATGAGCCTGTATTTTAGAAAAGCATACCAAAGTCCAAGAGATGCCAAAGTGAGGGAAACAGAGCTGGGATTGTATGCTTACAGTTTGCATAGGAGGTTTGTGAGATTTCCCATACATTCCTATAACTCTCAGGCCACCACAGTTGTGTTTCATCATTATAGATATGATACTGATATCTGGCCTGCTCTGATACTCTTTTGATACTGACATACTCATTGTAGCTCATTCTTTCTGTTTTTAGGTTATGTGAAACATCACAGGCATGATGGAGACATGCTTTAAGATAATTTGTGTCCTGTGTTAACATGAACAATCTGCATAATATATGTAATATTTCAGATCAGATCTGAAAATACTGGGGGTGGAACATCAAAACTGTACTTACAACTTTAATGACATAATTAGTATCCTCTGTCACAGGTGATTCCACATGATCTGAAGCTGGAACACAGGAGAAAGACCATATATGATCCAATTTATTGGATAATACTTGATTGGTTTATACTTTATTGGTAGGTTATGAGGATTATTCAAGATCCAGGACCTGCATTATTTCTGATTTCCATTAACAGATAATTCAACTATCCTATAAAAACATGTCTTCTTATTTTCAATGGTGAATAAAAAAATAGTTACAGCAGGGGTGTCCAGTCTTATCTGCACAGGGCCGGTGTGGGTGCAGGCTTTCCTTCCAGGGAAGCAGGAGCCGCACCTCATTCCACCTGCTTAATCAATGGATCTTTCAGTAGTGTGTGGCTTCTGCTTGGAGGAAAAGAAAAGCTTCACCCACACCGGCCCTTCTTGGATAAGCTTGGACACCACTGAGTTAAACTAGGTATCCTTTTCATTTAAAAAAAAGACCCGATCGAACTCTCAATGGGCGGCACGGTGGCGCAGTGGATAGCGCTGTCGCCTCACAGCAAGAAGGACCCGGGTTCGATCCCTGGGTGGGGC
>JAOVYV010000040.1:17352096-17367947 GCA_025674545.1 Hassar affinis | reverse complement strand
ACCAAAAAACCCCCCCCCCCCCCCCCACACACACCCACACACACAATGCAATGTTTGTAGATTGTTTTGAGGTTCTAAAGGTCAAGGTGCTTTGTGTAAGTAAATGGTCAAATAACAGAAAAAGAGTACACCCTAAGTAAATTTAATAATGAGTAAAAACTGGCTAAAAAGTTACTTTATCTAATGTCTTAACTTGCCAAAAAAAGACTCTATTATAGCTTGCCAAATCAGGATGGAATAAATAAAAAAAAATAAAAAATAAATAAATAAATAAATAAATAAATAAATAAACAAACAAATAAAGATGGTGAAATAGAGAATGAGGCCCCCTGTAATCTTCAGATACACACCAAATTATCCTCTTCTCTCCTCTCTTCCCTCATGTGTAAGTCTTCATTGTATACATTTTCTTTCAATGAGGTGTAGCTACAACCATGCCCATTTTTAAAACATAATTGTCAGAGTTGTAAAAAAAAGACTCATGGTAAGATGTTTTGTGTTTTTGGTAAAGGGATCTGGTCATTTTGTCTTTGTTGTTTGTCTCTGTTCACATTCACATGGTGAATCACAGACAGATCTAGGTGTCTGGTCAAGGCCTGTGATCTTCTTCAGTGATCTTTGGTAGTTTGACAGAGTAAGTACTGAGCATTGTGGACCCTCCACACTGCTGCTCTTAGTGCTAAGTGCCAGAGTAGATAGGGAGCTAATAAATTGTTTGAATAAAACATGCTTTGTTACCGTGGGGGCTCAAAATTAGCCAGGCAAAGTGGTGATTAACCATCCTATCATACTTGCCATTGCAATTCCCTTCCTTCTCTTCTCCCTCTCCGGATCTCTCTATGTCTCTGTATCTCTCTTCACGTTCTCTCCATTCGCCCACCCTTTCCCCCCCCCCCTGTATGTCACTTAAGATCAGAGACACTAATACTTCCCATGGAGATGCTCATTATCACATCTTAAGCTAATATTGTCATTTTCAATTCTCTGTGTTGTTGAAGTATTGCCCCTGTGGTTACACTGGGACTGCATTTGTGCTGGACATTTTCATTTGATGACTGTATGTTTGAGATGATGAATGATGCTTTTAAAGCGTTATGCCATGTCACTTATTGATATAATTAGGAAAGAAAGTCAGATTGTAGCATTTAGTAAAGCACTGCTGATACTACCTAGCTATTACTGTGAGTGTTTTTTGCTTTATAATGGATCATTGTTTTTAAAATGCGTCTCTTCTTATTTATTCCTCACCACTTCCTGCACTCTTTGAAATCTCTTTGTTGTTTTGCAGAGAGTGTTTTATCTCTTGTATCTGCACGCTTTGTGCTGTGCTGGAATTAGATATCACTTAAGAATACTTTCGCCAGTGCCTCCCTAGCTCATGAAACCTTTTTCAATATGTAATTACTGGAACGGTACAAGTGTCTCATGCATATTCATGTGGTTTTTAATTAAGCCCATCTCTTCACAGTTTGTGCCTGTGCCTCCTGAAAAGTTGCTTCCTTGCAGCCTGCAGGTTTCACACATACAAAACCGCTCAGAGCTGTGTGTTTGCACACCTAAGATGAACACGAACGCACACACACAAAAACACTCTGTAATGATTTGTATAATATTTATGGATATACATAAAGCACCATTTTATTGCTTTTTTTTGTTCATCCTTGCGTTTTCTGGGTTGCATATGAATATAAAATGTTCAAGACATAGATGAATAAAGCAGTAGAGTCCAGCCACCATCTCCATTATATACAAAGCCTGCCAGAGGAGGAGGAATGGATTTACATTTTCTAATGTTTTCTTTATTCCTTTGCTACAGTGGATCATGAAATTTCCTAAATGGTCTTCTGTCTAGCATGCTCAAGTTTTTATTGTTTACTTACTCCTTTAAATTTCAATTTGTGATACCTCATCCCCAGACACTCATTTCCCATCTCGACTCCTGCACTTATGCCCGTGTGACAGTCTATGTTGTCTGTTTATTGTTTTGTCGGTCTATAGAGAGGCAGGCACTTTGATATGTATTCATAGACTAATCTAGGAGACAACATTGGCTGGGCTTTCAAAAGTGAATCACACAAATGTTGGCAAAGGGAAGTTCAAGTACTAAATGCAGGGTGCCAATAATTGTGACACATGATTTTGTCACTTTTTTTTTACCTCAGTTAAATGTTTGTTATATGTCATGTTTCACTGGTCTGAGGTTAAGCTTATTAAGCTTCCTTACCCATCTTTACCAAGGGTGCCAATAATTCTAGAGCTGACTGCGTAGCTCTGCCACACTTGTGTGTTGTGATAGTTTGGGCAATCCAAAGTCTATAAACACTTGAAGAACTCCAACACATTTTATGATGAACACAAAACACACACACACACTCATGATAAGGACAGGAGGGAGAGAATATGCTGTCATGGACCTGCTTGGCATCAAGCTCTGAATGTGATTCAAAATGCTTCACAGAAAAGACAACAGTGCCATCTACTGAGAGAAAGAGATCATGAGGGAGAGACAAAGAGGGAGAGAGGGAGAGAGAGAGAGGAAGGGAGAGAGACTTGGACAAACACCAACTCAGTAGGAACTCTCAGATAATAATCAGTTTCTCTGGGCTTGTGAAACTGGCTCATTAAGCCTCCTTTTTAACTGGAAATATAGGGAGCGATTAAGGCAGCATTACTGAGTGGGCACAAAATGGCTAACCTCCGGCCACCCACCGCTCATAGGTGTCTGGCACCGGCTTCTGCACCCGCCGTAATGTCTTCACTCGGATAGCGGCAAATCCATCACCTGCTTGTTTATCTGCTTTACACTAGCAGCCCTATCAATCAGTGTTAAACTGTCACGCTGGCATATTTTTCTTTTAAATAACATTAAAAGCTGTGAGCCGGCCCTGTCTGCAGCTATGTTACATCTTTATTGCACAGCTGGCCTGCTAGGCGCATGGTTGCCCACCTTCATGATACATAATCCTCACTCCTTCTTTTTGACACAATGTACAGTATTTTGAAACTTGCATTACTCTAAATGAATTTCTCTTCCTGTGGTGGAGACAGACTTGGTGATGTCACTGATGTGGGGTATTAGCATGTATAATTAAAGCTGGTGAAAGGCAATGTTGAGCTGGGCAGAGCCAGTGTCATTGGACATAATTGCTTCAGGAGGACATAATTGGGTGGATGGTTGATTTTCAAAGGCTCATCCCTCCGTTGTCGTGGACACAGTCTGTGGACTTTGGCCTGCTGCCAAGAAGGCTCTTTCCTTTTCATTTTTCTCTCTCTCAGTTTTGTCTAGCTTACTCTCTGTCTGTCCAAGTTGTTCTATCTGTTTCACTTTCTTGCCCTTCTCCTATTATGATTTTAGATAAAGATTTGACTGTAAGACTGTAGTGTAGTGCTATTGTGCATTTATAGCTTCATTTGCAATGGTTTCTAATGGCCATTATTATTAATGGCCAAGCTTGATATGCTGTCATCACTGAAAATGTATATATATATATAGAGGATTAGGCACACAGCGCTGGTCTTTCACGCATTCAATTTTAAATATACAACTATAAAGTGTGTTTGTGTTAGGAGACTGATGTTATTAGTGCTGTGGAAGATAGGCTAAGGTGCTACACCTGTGAGTTATTTTAGGCAGCGCGCTTAAAAAAATGACAGGATCATGCAGAGTTCTGGTTGAGGTCAGATTGCATGAACGGGTGATTGAAAAGGTGTATGCAACATGCATGTGTGTGTGTGTGCATGTGTCTGTATGTTGTCAGCAGGTCCAGCTTTGGCTCACAGGTTTCTCGGGCAGGTCTTCGGGCTGCCGACCCGGTTCAAACATCATGGTGTGACATTTTTATCATCCGTCAGAGTAGGGTGAGATAAATCAGGCCTTGCAGCGGCCCTGGCAGCCTCTTGCTATCTTGTCACATTCCAGACAGTCGGGGTCGGTGGGCTGAGCCAAGCCAGACTGAGCTGGGAGAGGAAGCAGGGCCAGGTAATCCATTACTGTCCACATACATCTACATGCATACGGATTTCATATCACCCTTCCAAGAGTTATGAGCTCTCTCCTCACCCTTAACCAGATGCCTGACTTATGCAAAACAGCAGGTCTTTAGCCAAGGATTTAGACTCCACTCTCTGTTTTTCTTGTGTGTGCTTCTTTATTTCTCTGTCTTTCTCTCGTTTGGTGCATTTCCTCACTTATTTCTCCTCCTCTCTCTGACTGCAGAGGCTGGAGTCTGAGGCTTTCCTATCTTGACCCAGTTCAGGGAAATGCAAGGTGATGTGACCACAAAAATACCCCAGCTCTGATAAAGTATATAAGTCAGTATATGTGTATGTGTGGGTCCAAGTTTAGGCACAGGGGTTATGGCAGATAGACATAGCATATTTAGAGTGAACCCAGACTGAGGCAAGAGGAGGAGAATGGAGACACAGACACAGTAGTGACACACACATGAAGCCAAGCATGTAGAAAAAGCTCCAGGTTATGATGATTAAAGATGTGTGTACTAGTTCCCAAGCCCTGTAATGGAAGGACTGAAAGACGCAGTGTCAGGTAGGACATTCATGTACAGGTACAGTGGTCTATATATATGTGAAAGAGTGTACATTTTAACACTAGTGGGACCAAAGTTGCCATGGTAAATCACCAAAGCTATTTATCTGTTATTAGTAAAATGCCTCCTCTAGTTTTCCATCTCTTTCTTTGGGTCACAAGGCTAAGGCCTGACTCTAGTATCTGCACTTTGACCTTATACAGACAGGAGCTTTTTTTTTATAGATTTCAGCCAAATGTCACACTTAATGCCAACGCTTGACCCCACAAAAGGCCACAGAATGCCAAGGGACAGAAAGTGAGGCCGAAAGAAAGAGATAATTTTCTTTCATAAATAGAGTAATTGCTGCTTTCAAAGTGCACTGTTAACCAATTGAAGGAACATTAAATGAAATTATTGCCTCCGCTTTATGGATGAGTTGTCCTCTCATTAATCCATCTTACCAGTTCAGTTTCTCTGCTTGTGTTTTATTCTTTATGCAATGACAAGCAGGTAAATGAGGGTCTGTTTATAAAGTACAGGTAAAGCTTAAAAAGGGACCCAAAATGAGCCTAATAAATAATATAAGCTCTTCCATGGTTCATTTATTTTTCTCTTGTCCTTTCTCTCTCTCTCTCTCTCTCTCTTTCTCCTTTTCCTGATTCTACTGTGTTTAGCTGCTGGAGTATATGGAACATAAAGGTTACTCTTGGGCTGTCATACACCTCCAGGGCTGTCTCTCTGCAAACCCTTATAACTTTCCCCCAGCATTTTGCCAGTAAAAAAAAAGAAGAAGAAGAAGAAAGGCATGAAAAAGCCTGACTAAGCTTAGCCTGCTGGGAAAACTTGGCTGATACATCAATCCTTCCCTTAAGCCTGGAGCTGCTGCCTTGTTAGTTAAATGAATAAATGAAAAATGGAGGCGCTAAATTGTGGATGGACTCGTCCCCAGCCCTGGTCTCTTCTTACCTGTGTTTTATTAACCCAGCATTGTGATAACACCATAAATAACAGTGGCAATAAAAAGAGTTATGGATGTAACTCTGTGAAGAACAACAGTTGATGTCATCTCTGTGGGACACAGACAAAGAAACTGAATCTGTCTCCCCATCTCCACACTTTCCCTCACCTCTACTTTACTTTTCTCTTCCTTCACCATCTATCCCTCTCTCCTTCCTGAGGTGTTACTCCTTATTTCTGGCTAGCCTTCATTCTCTCTCTCTCTCTCTCTCTCTCTCTCTCCTTCTCCTTCTCTCTGCTGGCTGTCTAAGTTTTCACTTTTTTCCCTTATACTCCTCTCTCTTCTGTTCTTCTACTCTCTCTTTCACAGTGGGCCTGTAGGATCATTAAGAGGCCGTATTGTGGCCATTCCATGGCTGTCCCGCATTGCTGTGTGGTGCATGAAGGTCTGCTTTAAATAATGAATGTGGAGAGCTGCTGTCACACAGGCTTTTGCCTACCGTTAAATGCCGCGCTGATGGCTGGCAGAGCAAGTTGTTACAGCATTCACCCTGTACCCTCCACCACGAATTTATGAGAGGTCCATAGAAAATTCCACAGCATTCAGAGCTCTTTTTTTCTCTTGTTCCTTTCTTTCTGCTGTCTTAAAATTTCCTTTGCTCCAAATGTTCCTTCTCCCAGCCATATTGCATTTGCATACATTTTGCACTGGGTGAAGAATTGCTAAAAAATAGGAGCTGTGGAAGGATAATCTAACTACTACCTCTAATTTTCACATCCCTGATGGTTCCCTTTCTCACCCCCTTATACTCTCACATTATCAGTGAGCATCTCAATGTGAGAAGACATTTTCAGGCACAAGAAAAGTGCTGCAATTTTTTTCTTTTTTTTTCTCTTCATTAAGTTGCTGATACTTTTTTACACCTTACTGTACATCTTGTACTCCTAAAGGAGAGCTGAGCTCTAATAGTGTGTGTTGTGCCTCCTGTCATCTTAGGACATCTTGTGCTTTTACCTAAGAATCAGACGGACCATGATCAGGAGAAAAAAGCACAAGACGCTTGATTTGAAGCAGACACAATCAAACTTAATCATATAACACTGATGTATGGCTAATTTGGACGCAGGGAAATGTTTTTTTCTTTTAATTACATAGCTGATGTTTTCTGTTATGTGAAAGGAAAGAGTCTATGCTAATGTGGGTGAAACAGCATAGCAGGATAGTGTATATAATAGTCAAAATCTATGGGTACAGTGGCATTCTTGAATCCATTTTATTTTAACGTTGTATAACAAAACTGCCTTAACACCTCATCTAAGCACAGAACTTTCCCATTTCTTACAATTTCTTAAACAAACAGTTTAGCTGTGACTATTATATTTGCATTTGGCAGTTCACTCGTATATATAAGTCCTGAATATCATAGAATATTACTGTGATTTTAGCCAGATTTGTAAAATAGTGACATAATATCTAAGTGAAGTCCCTAAGCTGTGCTACCTGTGCGAAGTCTGTTTAAAAGGAATATGACTAGTTAACTTAATCAGATGTCACCAACTACATCTCTTCATGATGAATATACACTGTTCAAAAGAAGATTAAGGGAACACTTAAATCCCACAATGAAAGATTCAAGTTGAAAAAATTTACTGATAAAAATTCTATAATTTGTCGGGAGCAGAATGAAATAACAACAATCAGTGGAAGCCAAAATCTTTGAAAATGACACCAGTGTGACTCAGTAGTGTGCATGGCCTCCACGTGCCTGTATGCACTCCTGACAATGTCTGGGCATGCTCCTGAGACAGATGGTGGTGTCCTGGAGGATCGCCTCCCAGACACAGATCAGAGCATTAGTGAGCTCCTGGATAGCCTATAGTGCTACTTGGCGGCATCCTTTGTCATCCAGGAACTGCCTACACACTCTGGACATGGTCCTGCACCAGGAGTAACCCATGGCCCAGTGCACCAGCGTAAAGTCTGACAATGTCTCTGAGTACTTCATATCAACACTGAAAGGATATGCCCCCTCAGACCATCACTGACCCACTGCCAAACTGGTAATGCTGGATGATGTTACAGGCAGCATAACGTTCACCACGGCATCTCCAGAGTCTTTCACATCTGTCACATGTGCTCAGTGTGAACCTGTTCTCATCTGTGAAGAGAATGGGGAGCCAACTGCAGACCTGCCAGTTCTGGTGTTCACTGGTGAGTGCCAATTGAGCTGTATGGTGCTGGGCTGTGAGCACAGGTCCCACTAGAGGATTTTGGGTCCTCGTGCCACCCTCATGGAGTGTGGACTACCTGTGTACCATGAATGATTTCTAGCACATTTGCTTGAAATTTTCCCATATGCCAACACTGTGATCTTATATGATATTTCAATATTTAAGTTTTGATCTTGAAAGTAGTACTCAAATACTAGATGGGATACATAAGCAGTTATTGGTTTGCAGACCCCCAGGAATTTTGTATGTCACCTGGACTGAGTCATTTATAGAGGGGTAGAGGATGAGGAGGAAGTGGGCTGTTAGCTTGTCCTTGTCTACCCAAGACCCCACTCTCTTTGAGAAATAAGGGTCAGGAGGCAGGCAGAGTGGAACAGCTAATAGAAGATTTATGACTCACTGAATATGCAGATCTGTGCACTGTGATTGACCATGATCCACACACTGCCCTTGGGTACATCTTTGCATTTAGAGAGAAGAAGGAGAGGGGGGATGACTGCTGGGAGGTGGAGGAGTGGAGCGAGTGGAGCCGGAAGAAAGAGAGAAGACCGCAAGAGGGGAGTACAATGGAGAGAAAAATGCACTGGCAAATTAGGCACCCTCTCCTTTTGAATAGTCCAACATGATTGCATGGTTTTCTGCAGAAATAGCTATTAGTCATTTTCTAGAAAGAAATTCTCCATTTTTTCCCCTTCTTTCCCCCACTCCCCTCACTTTTTCCCTCATTTCAGGCAATTTGAACTCCATTTGCTAGAGTGAGGTGGCTGCCCAAATAGCAGCTGTGTTTTATTTTATTTGAAATATACATACAGGCATTATGAGGCTGAACAATGTGCCAGTTCCTGGGATCATATAGTGCTGGTGGTTTGTAGGACCTGATGAATGTGAAGGTAAGGACTAGTGCAAGGTGTCCATTTACACAGGGAGAGTGGAAAGCAGTGAGATGGAGAAATTATAGACCTCGGCCTGGCCAGTTTGAATGAATTGTCATGCTGATAAATTGAGCTGAGTGGCTTCAGATGGCTTCAATTTAATCTCTTAAGTCCTTTGAGCCCATTAAAAATGTCGTTTGGTAGACATCATGGCGACAAATACTAACACTCATGTACAGTTCCTCATACTCAGGTTACCTATTTTCACCTGTGATTTCATCACAGGGCTTGAGCACAAGCTGTGTGTGTGTTTGGATTTCTGAGAATGATTTAATATTGAAAAAAGGGTTAGTTGAGTAGGCGCACCATGACTTTACTGGTGTAAAATGTCAAACTTACTTAATGTATGCCATCTTCATTGCAGCTACATGGAGAAGTAAAACACCATGCTGTATCTATATAAGATAATGGCTCATAGTAACAGTTTAACAGGCAGTGAGGCAATGCATTAGAGAAAATGAGGAAACATAATAGTATATCTCTTGTAACTGATGGTAATAATTCATTATATAAAGTCTCTGTTTGGCATGTTGCAAATTTACCTGCTCTGTGTAGTCACACCTAGCTATTGTGTGTGTTTGTGTGTGTTGAAACCTGTAACTTGGACTTGTTTACCAGTCTGTTAAGAAGCATGGTGTTTTAGTGCCCCCTATTGATCAGATTTTGAGGTAGATTTCATCCTTGGCCTCTGCTGCAACTGTATATACTGTAGTGTTTGCTTGATTAATACTATGTAGCAAAAAAAAATAGGCAGTATGTCAGCTTGTGCAAATGAAATCATGGCATCTGAATAAATATCATTATTGTTCAATTATTAAATTGTATGCCTTGTAATATACGGTAGTACAGGATTACAAATATGCTTCTTTCTTTGTGTTGATTCAGTGGTCATCCTCTTTGCAGTAATAAAAATAACATTCAGAGGTGATAAATGGCCTAATAAGTGACATCAACGCACACACTTTGCTGGCATCCCATTCTCCTAGCCAACTCATTATAAACCTGCCCTCCACTCACTTACTTGATGGAGTCAATACGAACTGGCTCGACATTTATCTCACACTAATACTGCCCTTTCTTCCTAAGAGCAGTAAAAGTCCAGCAGGTAAAGTTTTATAAGGACATCTTAAGTGTATTACAAAGCATCTTTATAAATTACATTAGTGAGTCACAGCTCACCCTGTGCTTTCCCAGTCATGAGACTCAGCAAACCGCTTAAAGTGATACATGCTCAGTATAGTAGCTCTTTGTGTGTATCAGCTCAAACATTGTCATTTTATGTTTACAGATACAATAAACTAAAACAATGATGAAATTATGTCAGAGTTGTGTTGCCTGAAGACATGTGGGATGTTTGGCACATGTATTATAGAGATATACAATATACAGTGAATAACAGAGCAAACATTCAGTAGTGAGTATTTTTAAGAAAAGGCCCTGCTATTCTTGCCATATTATATGATACAGTAAGAGACACCTTTTTACTGCTTTATTTCAGGCAATTAAAAATTCTTCAATGCAAGATCTGCATTCTACTATTATTATATGTGTAAAATAGTATATAACATCATTATATGTGTTTGCTTGGTGTGTGTTTTGGTGTGTGTGAGAACTATCCTCTCATACTACCGTGTGTGTGTGTGTGTGTGTGTGTGTGTGTGTGTGTGTGCAGAGACAGAGAGAGAGAAACAGAGCTCTTCCTGTCATGCTGCACGTGCCCCTTTAAAATGCATGTGCCTCCTATAGGAGCTGCCATGGGAGGGCTGATGTGCCCGCTTTGATAGTGTGTCAGAGCAAATTAGCTTCTGTGTGGTAGCGCCTTGGCACACAAAGCCGTTTCCTCTCCTACTGTCACCCTGCATATGTGCACAAGATTATAATTAATAAGCGGGCCCGTCAATCACACTTTAATAATAATAATTTAGCATTTAGGGGGCAGAGTGAGGTTATTGGCATCTGTGCTTTTGAAGAGGAATATGGGCTAGCTAATAAGAAGTCAGTCAGGCACAGAGAGGGAGAGAGAAAGACAGAGAAAGAAGGGAGAGAGAAAGAAGGGGGAAGGAAGAAGGTATACACTGAAAGAGGATTTTCATTTCAATCTACCAGCATTAAACTGTGATACCGGGTTATTGAATGTATTACATTGATACAGATACAGGTTTAATTATGAAATGCAGTGGCATCTATGTGAATTTTATTTTACGTGCACTCCACTGTCACGTTTTGTCCAGCACAAAAGAAAGAAAGAAAATTTAGTGAGCATGTCCTTTTGCGTTGACCTAGCTGTGGAAAAGTGTATATCATCAGTGTAATTTTAAGTAATCATCTTTTGATCCCTCTCTCTATCTGTCTCTGTCATTGTGAGTTGGCCATATTGCCATGGCCCTGTTCCACCATCCTTTATTACTCAGACACATCCACTAATTGCAATCAAAATAACAAAACAACATATGTCAACACCCCAGAGACCACAGCACGGGTGTCCTGCAGTCACTCAAATGAAGAGTGATGGTTGACAAATGAGCGCTTGATTGGTTACATAAATTACTTTCTGTAGACAGAGTGTCTCACCAGGCACTCCAGCTCCAGCCTATCATCAAAGGAGGGAGCAGAGCGAGGGAATTGAATGGACATGGATAGATGGATGTTTGCATCTTGTAAGCTGAAAAGTGATCCAGATTCAGATGGCTAGGTGGGAGACATTTTGTCAGTGTTACTTCATTAACCTGACTTTATTCAAAATGCAGACACCAAAGCATTGAGTCATCTGTAGAAATAGCTAAAGCAATTTTCAGTAGACCAACATTGCATGATGATGAATTTTATCTGTCTTAGCATTTACAGTCAAATAGACATGTTTGTGCAGGATGTGTCTTTTCAGACATATTTCCATACTGTATTTTATAAGTCATTTGCACACTACAGTATACAAAGCCATTCATAGTAGATGTGGGTTTTCTCTGTAAAAAAAAATCTTTGTATTGACTGAGCTTATCCCTGAGTTTAACCCTCAACTGCCTAAAATATTTTGCATGAAGAAATATGCATGTAAAACTAAATTGCTATATAATTGTTTTGCCACCTCACAGCCCAGTTCTATTCTGAGCTCAGGTTACTGTGTGTGGGGGCTTTACATGGTCTCCCTGTGTTTGCATGGTTTACTCCACGTCATCTACAACCCCAATTCCAATGAAGTTGGGACATTTGTAAAACATAAACAAAAACAGAATACAAAGATTTGCAAATCCGTTTCAATACACTACAAAGACAAGATATTTATTGCTTTTTTTGTTATTTTGAATTTGATGCCTACAACATGGTCCAAAACAGTTGGGACAGGGGCATGTGTACCACTGAGTTACATCACCTTTCCTTTTATCAACACTCAATAAGTGTTTGGGAACTGAGGACACAATTTTTTGAAGCATTGTAGGTTTAATTCTTTCAAAAGATTGGGAAAGTTGAGGAATGCTCAAAAACATCTATTTCCACAGGTAAACAGGTTAATTGGAACAGGTGAGTGTTATGATTGGGTATAAAAGGAGCATCCCCGAAAGACTCAGTAGTTCACAAGCAAGGATGTGGCGAGACTCACCACTTTGTGAACAACTGCATGAGCAAATAGTCCAACAGTTTAAGAACAATGTTTCCCAATGTGCAATTGTAAGCAATGTAGGGATTTCATCATCTACAGTCCATAACATCATCAAAAGATTCAGAGAATCTGAAATCTCTGCAAGTAAGCAGCAAGGCCGAAAACCAACCCATGCCCGTGACATTTGATACCTCAGGCAGCATTAAAAACTGACATCATTCTGTAATGGATATTATGATATGTGCTCAGGAACACTTCAGAAAACCACTATCAGTGAACACAGTTCGTGGCTCCATCTACAATTGCCAGTTAATGCCAGTGCCATATATCAACAACACCCAGAAACGCCTGCAGTCCAGACCTGTCTCCCATTGAAAATGTGTGGCGCATTATGAAGCGCAAAATATGACAATGGAGACCCCGGACTGTTGAGAAACTGAAGTTGTACATCAAGCAAGAATGGGAAAGAATTCCACCCACAAAGCTTCAACAATTAGTGTCCTCAGTTCCCAAACACTTATTGAGTGTTGTTTAAAGGAAAGGTGATGTAACACAGTGGTAAACATGCCCCTGTCCCAACTGTTTTGGAACGTGTTGCAGGCATCAAATTCTAAATGAGTGAATATTTGCAAAAAAAAAACCAGTAAAGTTTATCTGATAAACTTATCCATATAAGTTTATTGAACATTAAATAGCTTGTATTTGTAGTGGATTCAATTGAATATGGGTTGAAAAGGATTTGCAAATCATCATATTCTGTTTTATTTTTATTTTGTATTTTATTTATGTTTTACACAACATCCCAACTTCATTGGTATTGGGGTTGTAGTTTACTCCTACCTCCAAAAACATGCCAGTGAATGAACTGGCTGGACTAAATTATGAATGAGTGTACAAGTTACTGAATATGAATGTATGTTCTCTTAGACCTATATACTCATATAGATTTAAAGATAAAACCAACAATTTTCTGACTATTAATGTTACAGACATTACCCCTAAATTCAATATAGGAATATAGGAGAAAGCATACAGTAAGTGTGCTGGAGTAAAATAGGACCCCAGTTGCCATGGATAATATTTGCACTTTCATTCATTCATTCATTTTCTTAACCGCTTATTCCTTTTCAGTGTCATGGGAGAGCCAGCATAGGGCACAAGGCAGGAACAACCCTAGACAGGGCGCCAATCCATTGTAGGGCACACACACACACACAAACACACTCACACACACACTCACACACACACTAGGGCCACTTTAGAGACACCAATCAACCTAACGTGCATGTCTTTGCTACTGACCAAGCCACCATGTCGCCCATGTTTGCACTTTAAAAAAAATAATTTTCTAATGTGTCCATCACACAAAATGGTTTTCAATAGCTTACTGCAAGACTAGATGTAACTAGTCAATGAAAAAGAGCTGATTTTATAAAAGATTTATCAAATCATTAAAACTGTGAAGAAATCAGGGTGAAAAAACAGAGTATCAGTTCCACTTCATTTGTGTTCATGTACACAAACACAATTATTGTTAACTGCTATAAGCAACCATTAGATAGATGTGTATGCAATGATTCATGTACATTAGATATGTTGCGAGTTTTTTAGGCATGCCTCCTTTGAAACAATACTCGTTGCTGTTTTATCCTTTTAGACCTCATATAGGTGCACTGTCAGTTCATCGATTGAAAAGGACCACTGTTGAATTACTTGTGTGGATACTCAACAATGATGTGAGACCGCCTTTGAAATGGTGTGTGTGTGGTGCTAGGATGGATCCAGGCATATAAGTGTTGCTGTGGGCTTTAAACACTGTCTACAATTACTGGAATACAGCAAACTTTTTCCTCTGTGCAGAATTTGAGTTAGGCCTATCAATTTCAACTTCAGAACCCAGAACCACTGCTGGCTGGATATATTTGCCAGATTCATCTCAAACAGTGTCACTGAGGTGTTTAAGAGTCTTTCTGTTATGCCTGATACACTAATGGCAGCACTACACACCTCTTCTGTGCATCTCTCCTGTACTCATAGATCATACTGTAGTCAAATGATGATTTGGACAATGAATGATAGCTCAGGTTTTGAATGATAAATTCAAAGTGGCCATTACAATATTTCAGAGCCTGGGAGACAGTATGATAAATGTAAAAGTCATTATTTTGAAGATTTCAAGAGTTAATCTTAATAATCTTGAACAGGAGTCAGAGCACAGGCAGATAAAGAAACAACATGTTTATCAAGTTGCTTATATCAGTAAATAATATCAGAAAAACTAGAGGATAGCGAAAAGCTGACAACAGAGCAACTAGGAAAAAAGCAAGCCTGTGATATGGTGTAGAATTACCATAGGCACACATCCAAGACTTTACAAAGATATGCTAACATGGCAGGCCCTATGTATACAGAGACAGGATGACATTTGACTCCCATTACCCACTGGAACACAAGATAGGAGCAATGAGAACACCTCTGGGCTGAAAATGCAGCAACAGTCTCTCTGTCCAAGTACAAGAACTGCAAACATCTGAGAAGAGCCTAAAAAGCTTGTGGTTACACTACTTGTGCATTTGTCAAAACAGCACCAAGATTCAAAAAGAAAACATGACAAACAATTAAAGAGTAAGAACTGTTCGACAGCATTACGTTGTTATGTCCTGTGTAGTGGAGGTGTCAGTGAAGCTCAAAAACCTTCAGAAAATTTTGTGCTGGGATGGGATTTCAAACTCACAGAAACAGAAGCAGCTTCCATTAACTTCCATTTATCTAAAATATCAAACACAAAAATTCAAGCAAAATAATATTAAATACATTGATGTCATGTAGTATCTGGTGCATCCTAGAACATGAGTGAAAGGTGAAGGCAACCTAAATTATTGTAGAAATAGAAGACTAAATTAAAAATTACTCAATCGCTCGCTCAGTTTAATAAGCAATTTTTATCTTCTAAAGGGTTGAGGTGGGTCTGGATATGTCCCAGGAATACTACCATGTATTGCACCCTAGATCACAGGGCAGGCCACTCACACACACATAGGGACAATTTACATTAGTCCATCCATTTTTTCTGGGGATACCAGGATAGAACCTGGATAAAACTCAACATTGACATTAGGAGTGCATTCACAGACAGCCAGCTCAGAATTGATCCTGGCATGTATCACCCCACATTAAATGTTAGAGAAATGGTTGTATACTGCCTAAAAAGCCATCAGACCATCAAACAAGAAAACATTATTGAGACTGTGTGTAGTATTACATGCATAAACAGAAACAAGTAATAAAATAAAATAATAAAACGTCTACAAAAGAGCAAAGGTTCTCCAAGATGCATATAAAACAGCACATTTCTCCTTTAGATTACAGCTAACATCATCAAATTAATACTCTTATATAATCAGAATTATGTCAGTGTGGGAGGATGGTGGTTATATTTTGTGTAGGAAAGGTAGCAGGTAGGATTTGGCATTGATTTTCTCTTTGCCAACCTTGTTTACAACTGTAAATGTGGTTAGTCAGTCAGCCATCAGTCAGTCATTATCTGTACCGCTTATTCCCAGTTACGGGGTCACGGGGAGCCGGTGCCCAGCCGGCAACTCTGAG
>JAOVYV010000040.1:17333434-17343604 GCA_025674545.1 Hassar affinis | reverse complement strand
GGAGAACATGCAAACTCCACACAGAAATTTCCCAGGTCGCCCCACCCGGGGATCGAACCCGGGTCCTTGCTGTGAGGGGACAGCGCTATCCACTGCGCCACCGTGCCGCCCCTATACAAATAGTGGCTACACCAAATATTTATTTATGTTTTTTTTAGTTAGGCTCTGCTCTGTATTTATTGTTTAGAACAGCAGATGGCAGCATCGCTCTCTGATAAAATTCTTTATTCTACATTGAGAGGTGTTCTTCTGGCAGGCTCAGACTCCCTGAGCTCACAGTCACAGTCTCAGTCTATGATGTCATCTTTATTCAGCAAAGCATATTTGTACAATTGTAGAACAGCCAAACAGTTTTTTCACTTCTATAGCATATTTTACAGTATGGAAGCTATGTCAGCTCAATTTTATTGAAATGTCACAGTATGTCACGTTTAATGAAATCACAGTATCAATGTATTTTTTTCCACTGCTATGAGATTCTAGTTTCTGCCCTTTTCTTCATTGGCCTAACCCAGCATTCATCAGAAATGAATGGAAAATGGATTTAAGTAATATCATTGGTCACAAATGGTTTATGTATGTCAGTGATGAATAGAAGACTGGCATATCTGATCTTATATCTTGCTGGTGGAATTAGAAACAACTATGTGTGGCATCAATCAACTTTTAGGTATCATAAATAAGGCTTTGCCATTTCTTTTTGGCTTTTAACATGATGAATTTGACCCACTGTTACATTAATCATGATTCAGAGTAATTAAATTAAACAGTGCCCAGGTAAACATCAAGAAAGCAAGAATGCCACAGCTTTTATTTAATATCAATAATGTAAGAACAAATTAAACATAATCTGGTTCATCCAGTGCATGATTTGTGCCTGTCCTTAAATTTAAGTTGGATCATGGAGAAGGAGATCATACATGAACAGTAGGCTCTAATATATGTGATGCCTGGCATTAGGAGATGTGGATCCTGGGGCAAGTTACACCAGTGAGAGTAAGGAGGAAACATAAGCCTCATCTCAACATTAGGGTCAGACAATTTTAGCCATTAAGAATAAACATTCCAGTGGCATTTCCATCAGGATACAATTTAGCATAGATAGCACTTAAAAACAATGCACAGTGCAAAAGAACCATTCTGATAATGACACTGATATCCATGGGTTACACTTGTCAAGCATTATTATTAGTAGATTATTGCAGGTATGAAACAATTGAAAAATGGAAATCACAGATATAGCAGCCCTGTATTTCTCTGGGTGGAAACCACTGCTGTATGTGCGTGAATATCGAGCCCTCAGGTGGTATTGTTTGAGAAACCATCATTTTGCCGTGAGCCATATGTGCTTGGGAGTACTTTGGAAAATCATTGTCACTTAACACAGTCCACCACTGCATAAAGATTATCAAGATATTATGCAAAGAGGAAGACATATTAGTTTTGCCCAGAAACGCTGATGAGTTCTCTAGTCATCTTAGATCAACTGAAAGACTGTGGAAATATGTTCTGTGGTCAGGTGAGTCCATGTTTCAGCTTGGTTTTGGGAAAAACAGACGTTGGATTAAACATGCCAAAGTTGAAAAAAAACATCCAGACTGTTACCAACAAACAGTGAAAAACCTGCAATCTATGATGGCATGGAAATGCATCAGTGCACACAGCATGGCTCATCTTCATATCCATGAAGGTACCATTGATGCAGAGGCTTATACTGTTATTTTGGTGAGGCACATGTTGCTGTCAAGATGATGTCTTTTCCGAGGACAATGCTGGGCCTCATTCTACATGAGTTACAACAGTGTGGCTTTGTAGACAGAGTGTATATGCTTGACTCGCCTGTCTGCAGTCCAGTTATGCCTCCTATTGAAAATGCATGGCACGTCATGAAGAGGAGAATCAGACAACAGTGACCATGGACTGTTGGATAGCTCAAGACTCTTACACAGCTAGAATGGACAAACATTTGGAAAAACTGCAACAATTAGTATCTTCAATTCCCATACGTTTGTAGTATAATTATAAGAAATGGTGATGTGACACAGTGGTAAACATGCCTCTATCCCAGTTTTTTTGAGTGTGTTACAGGCATTCATTTCTAAATAAAGCTTTGTTTAATTAAAACTTCAAGTGAATTAACAAATTACAGATGTCAGTTTTTATTGCATGTTTAGAAAGGCAACTTTTATTTTATAACTTTACTCATGTCACTGGTAATTAGTCTAAATAATTTGTGCAATTCAAAAATCTCCACAATGTCAGTCTACATAACAGCAAGTGATGACAAATGAGTCATTTCGTGTCATTGGTGTACTTGATACTCCTAACTTGGCAGCAAGTGAGAGGTAAAACAAACCATGCTGAAGGTTTCAAGGGTTTGTCTCAATGCTGTAATGTTTGAAATGAGACAAGATTTTGAACTTTAAAGCTTGCCTGTCAGTTTGCACATCAGTTAAGGTCAGATGTGAAAGGTGATGAAGGAGATTATTTTTGTAAATTATAATATTTGGCTAGTCTTCTTCTTGTTGCTCCATATTCAAAATTTTCAGATAGTTGATGTTTATTTAATAGGAGTTTAATGTCATGTTTTTTCACCCTAGTTATGTTATTGTAATGATCCCCACACAGGCTGGAGTCAAGAACAGACAGTATAACAGAGTTTATTAGAATGTTCACCAAGTTCACACAAAAAACGAAAGCGCAGCCCAAAAACAAAAGGCACAGAGCATGGTCACTATGATGGGAAGCAGGGAGCAACCGATAACAAAAACACAGACCAAAAGCTCAGAAGATTCAGAAACATATAGCAGGGATAGAGCAGGAACACACCACACTCTGGCACAGGCTCTAGGGAAAAGCACAAACAAAACACCACTGAGAAGAAAGCGGGAAACTGAATAACAAAACCAAAACAGGAAGTGGAAATAACTAACTAGAATACTTCGCTTGGAATACAAGTCGAGAGATTCATCGTTACCACTGGTGTTGAGTCGGAAAGACAATTGTTGATCCGCACTGAGGAGTGCTGGATGGGCTTCCTTTATACTCCTCAGTGCGGCTTAACGAGCAATCAAATATGGCTGCCAGCAGGTGCGCCCGATTTGCAGAGCCCTATGGGAAGACTATGAGCTCAGACTACATCTCCCACAGGGCCCTGCAAATAGGGTGCACCTGCTGGCGGCCATATTTTATTGCTAGTTAAGCCGCACTGAGGAGTATAAATGAAGCCCATCCAGCACTCCTCAGTGCGGATCAACAATTATCTTACCGGTGTCTCGGACAACCTCTTGCAGTTGCTGTTATGAATTACAGTTTTTGGGCAGGTGTGAAAAA
This sequence comes from Hassar affinis, assembly GCA_025674545.1. Lineage (NCBI taxonomy): Eukaryota > Metazoa > Chordata > Actinopteri > Siluriformes > Doradidae > Hassar > Hassar affinis. The sequence goes on along the minus strand of JAOVYV010000040.1, from coordinate 17,340,271 downwards.
AAGCTGTACATTAACAATTCTTCCAAAAATGGAAGTGTTAATAGTTTATTTTCATCACATAATAAAATGCGGTGAATGAACAGAAGAGAAATCTAAATCAAATCAATATTTGGTGTGACCACCTTTTGCCTTCAAAAGAGCATTAATTCTTCTATTTCCTCTTGCACAGTTTTTGAAGGAACTTGGCTGTTGTTGTTCCAAACATCTTGGCGATCTAACCACAGCTCTTCTGTGGATGTAGGCTTTTTCTGCCCCCCAGTTCCTATGTTTTCATGCATAGTTGATTCGCTTAGACTTGTTTCCATGTCAGAGGTATGGCTTTTTGTCTGATCTGGCCAGACTTCTCTGGACAGTAAATGGGTGTCATCTACTGCATTAGGTTTCCATTGCCAACCACTGTGTCTACAATCCTCAATGTTGCCCGTTTCTGTTAGGTGTGATGCTGTGTCATTGGAAACTAGGGGGCCGCAGCAGCATAGTTCCACTGCCAGAGGAGAACTCCAGCACCCAGCAGCCCCTGAGGGAAATTTGGCACAACGAGAGACACCGGTGCCTTGGCCTATTTAAAGAGCACCTTGGCCATCTTTCTGGTAATGTAATGCTACAGCATGAGGTATTAGTCTCTCTTTTATAGAGGCAAGATTATGGGGTAGGACTTCGGTCCGAGTTAATCTAGTAGGGAACCTTTTATCACTTCCTCTACCCCTTAATTTGAGCATTATGCTCTCTGCTGCTCTGGCATCTTTCAAATGCTACGGTGTCTAATTAATTGATTTCACTTTCATAGAGGTCAGATCATGTGGTAGGGCTTATCTTTCTGGCAGCGTCTTTTCTGTCAAATGCTATGGCGTCAATTTCAGCTTATCGACATGCTGCTTGCGCTCTCTGCGCCTTCTAGGTTTTGCTTAGGAGACGCGCCCTTTACTTTTCTGGTTACGCTATTTTCATTCATCCTTTTTTCCCCCAGTGTTCATTCACAACTTAGTATCTCTAATTCAACCAATGTACATGTTCTTGGACTGTGGGAGGAAACTAGAACCCCCTGCTCCAGGAAACCCATGGAGCCACAGGAAGAATTGAACCCACAAACTTATTCGTGTGAGCGCTACCCACTGTGCCACCATGCTGCCCCAGATAGGTAATGAAAACAGCATATACCTTATTTCATTTTCTTTTATAAACATTTCTCAAATTAGTGTTACTAAGTAAGATTAAGGATTAAAAGTGTAAAACGGCACAACTAAGAACAAGTGATACGCATATTCTTTATTTATTTTACTTATGTGCCCCTTATGAATTCAGAGCTGCCTTTCAGCTCCTTTTCAGTGGTGAGTCATTGCGTGAGATCCACACAGCATTGCCACAGCAGGATAAGGCTCAGTGATAAATGGAACAGTTCTTAGATATGGCAGGTCTGAGGAATGATACCTCACAGTATATTACAAGGTTCAAGACTTTCTGAAAGTCTTTATGTGCTATGAAAAGTTCTATTACAAATATCAATCAGTGACATTTTAGCATTATAACCTATTTATATATGCACTTGTAAGAGCAGATCATCCCTAATGTCACCTTATTACATTATGGAAGCTTCAACACTGTAGTGAAGTCAACTGGCAAGTAACAAATTCTGCTTCATGTCCTAGATGACCTGTTTTCATTCTGTCAATCATTTGGTAAGTATGGTAGATCCTATGAGGCATCAATTGACAGTGGGGCATGCTTGATTTAAAGGGTTGATGGAGTGTGTCATGTTTCTGTGCAGTGTTTTAGAGTATCCCCTAGTCTCATACAGAGTGGAAATCATTACCAGCATGCTGATTTCTGAAACATTATGGAAGGGAGAGAGACTAATCCCATCATTGTACTTTTACAAGTAACATTTTATTTTTTTCTATGTAAATGGAAATCAAAGTGAAAGATCTTATTGAAGCAACAATTTCTTTGCATTTTGCAACAATAGTATCTCTGTTTCCTCAGTGCACTCTCAATCCCCTTCATAAATCACTGACGAGACCCTTTGCCTTATGGAGTGCAACCCTAAAGATTAACTGGTTGAATTTTATGCAATCAGTCAATCATGTGGCAGCAGCACAATGAAGATACATGCAGAGTTTCAGTTAGTGTTCACATCAAACATCAAAGGGAAAAACAAACAAACACAAAGGGAAAAATGTGAACTTTGCCAGATGAGCTGTTTTGAGTATTTCAAAAACTGCTGATCTGGGATTTTCACCCACAGTATTCTATAGAGTTTAAGCAGAATGGTGCAAAAAACAAAAGCATCCAATGAGAGCGATCAGAGAAGAATGACCAGATTGGTCTGAGCTAACAGGAAGTCTAAAGTAATAAGCGTAAAGTAAAGCTAATAAGCGTTTACAACCTTGGTGAAAAGAAACGCATCTGAGTATACACATCAAACTTGAGTGTGGATGAAAAACAGCATCAGCAGACAACATCAGATTCCACTCCTGTCACTCAAGAATAAGAATCTGAAGTTATCATTGGCACAAACTCACCCACACTGGACAGTTGAAGCCTGGAAAAATACTAGGTGATTTTTTTTTCTAATCTTCAGCTGTCCGGTTTGGGTGAGCCTGACACTGTCCTTCCTGGCAGCTTGAACCAATAAAACCACTGTCCTCTGGCCTTTCTTAACAGTAAGGAGTGTTGATCACTCTGTGTTTCTTTGGGTTTTTTTTTTTTTTGCACCACTCTATGTAATCTCGAGAGGCTGTTTTATGTTAAAATCCCAGGAGATCAAAATTTCTGAAATTTGCAAATGAGCCCTTCTGGCACCAGCTTCCATTTAATGGTTAAAGTCACATAGAATAAATTTTTCCTCCTGAACATTGACCAAAGCTCTTGACCTGTACCTGTATGTTTTATGCATTGTGCTGCCTTCTTGGATAATTGTATAAATGAACAGTTGTACACGTGTTTCTATAGAAGTGAACCGACTTACTCATCCAAGTGACTCTGATCTACAGCATTGGTATCTGGCAATCCTGCTGGCCAATGCTGCCTGGGGATCCTCTGATCACACAGGAACCACGTGGGAGAAACCAGAATGACAACAACATCTAAGAAGCTACATATTGTAAACCAATGTGTATGACAATTCAGCTAAATAGGCTGAATAGATCAAAGGTACAACCATATCTGCCATACCCATCATGAGCTATCCAGAGCAGAAAAATAGAGCCTAGAAAGCATACATACATGAAGAAATCTTTGAAACCAATATCCTGGATGAGACATGCTATGCTGGAGGAGACACAAGTATATTTAGGCAATTGGCCATAAAGATGTATGCCTGCTAATGAGCATGTGGGCAACATATGAGGTGCCATGGTAAGATAATCCACAAAAACCTAACTAAAAATAATAATAATAATAATAAACAAAATCACAGATAGCAGAGGTGCCTGATACTAAAAAAAAAATTATTTTCCAGCACAAAGGCACTAATCATGGCAGCACAAGCACCCAGCAGTATATCAAACCATGGCTGTACCATAATCATGTGAAAGCTATTGTGCCGGCTGCACAGAGAAGCCCAATCAAATCAAATAATAGAGAATGGTGGAAAACAACATTCATGTATCTTTATGACTTCAAGAGAAGAACAGATGCAAATGAAAGATTAACATTCTGTATTAAAAGAAAAGTAGATATTATTAATAGGTATGGAGCAGAAACTGAAATAAATGTGAAAACTCCATGTGTTAACACCTGAAGGAAGACAAGCAGCAATACCAGGATTACTAAGAAGAAGAACTGATAATATGTTTGAATTTACAATATCTGTCAAATGCTTGGGCAGGAAGCCCTTCAGTGAGCACATACTGTCTGACTAAACTAGTACTGTATGTATTTATATTCTGGCTATAAATGTTTCTGATAGTATGACTCAAAGTAGAAGAGATAAAAATGAACTCTGTTTCATTGCCATATGTTTAGTTTAGTGTTATATAAGGCAACTGTATGGCAGCTACAGGTTTGTCATAGGTTGAAGTGTTTTCTGCATAGCTTAGAATTACTATTGTTTTAGGTAATTTGGTGTATGTTCTTGAATGATCATAATCATTAGTTACCATAATTACTCATCAATTCTTTGATGGCTGTCTATCAATGAGTGATGCTTCATTTAAGTGTTTACACACATTTCAATATCTGCAGCGTAGGGGTTACTGTTACTGAATGAGTATCAGTACTACATTCTCACAAAAGTAAAGTTAAACTAAAATGCAGTACATTTTTCATTTTAAGGAAATGGGTTCCAAATTTGTAACATGCTGTATGTAATAGTACAGGACTTATTTCTGGTCCTAACATGTTGAGAGGTTAATGTGTCTGACGGCTGACTGAGTATTATGCAGTGGACTTTTTTTTGACAACATGTTTTTGAAATTATACCTCCTATTTGTAGGGCACTGGCCAAACAAGAGTCTAACTTTTGGGAAGCAGGTGACCTGAGGCTGCTCTCTAATTGGTTGCTTTAGATTTTCAGAAGGACGCTGTCATCTGTGCCCTGAACACACCCAGTTTGTCAGTAGCATATCAGTATTGTTTTTATTTTTATTTTTGGACTTCATATGATTGGATGGCTCGCACTTAATCATTAGCTTGTTAGTTAACCAGTACTAAGGAAAGGACCTACCAAATTCTAGGTTGGTGCAGAATTTCTTCCAAATAAAAGAAAATTCTGTTTTATCTTCCCAAAAGACCTTTTCACAGCTTGTTCAAGTGAATAAAAAAAGCAGTTTGGATCAGATCAGCCAGATGTACAGGTTCAGATGCAGACAAGTGATTAAAATGTTTAAATAATGTAATGTAATGTAATGTAAAATAGACAATAAATTGATTTATCAAAAAAGTTTTGCAATTAAAAAAATGGCATTGCACTGGTAAGTATTTTCCTTTGAGTTTTCAAAATATACATTCCAATGGGTCATTTGATTGACTGATTTATATTTATTTCAATTCAGTATGATGTTATTATTATTTTCTAATGTTTTATATGATGCTTATAAGTGAATTGGTGGTACCTTATTACATGCTCTACCCTCATTACACAGATGCACAGAGACAAATCAGAATTGAATATTTAATTATTTCCAGTATTGGATGCTGTATTTTGTGCTTGACCTATGATTTTATTTTTATTGTCATTTGGTGGGCAATGACATCTCAGAACATACACCAATGTGGCACCTCAATCTACACATTTCTCCGTCTCTGTCCCTCTATAGATTGCTCTGTCAAATTTTTTAACTCATTCATTTATTATTTAATCCACTTACCCTACTGTTGGTTCATGGAGGCTGCTAGAGCCTATCCCAGCACTCATTGGGCAAAAGGCAGGGAAATAAACTGGACAGGTAGCCAGCCCATTGCAGTCTTATTTAATTCCAAATTTAGAATTTAGCTACTTCAGTGTAGTAGAAAATATCTTAAAGTGCTGGAAAGTTCACCCCTTCCTTAAATCCCATTTTTTGAAGAAAGGTTTGTCTAACCAAGGTAGTGCAAGTCAGATTGGAGTGGGGAAAAACAATCAAATAAAAAAAAAAGAAAATTGTTCTCCATTCTGAAATTAATGAATGTAATGTAATCACTAGTGTATAATAAATTATTAGATATATTTTTGTGTATAATTGTCAGTGTTATAAATGTCAGGCTTTTGTTAAGTTTTGTTAAGTTTTCTAGGAGACCATATTCCATTAAATCAAAGCATCTCTCTCCAACTTGTTTGTTTACTTGATACCTTTTCAGGGTGTGATGACATCATTAATACCCTGACTCATAGTGACCTCTAAACTAGTCCCACATTTCCCCTCCCTCCTTTCACTACTTTGAACCTTGCAGCTACTTGCACATTTTAAAGCAGACATATGTTCATGCTGTCCCCAACCAAATGCTCAGGGAGGTTTAGGCCCTGCTCCAGGAGTCCTGGCCAGTCAGTCTGCCCAACTGACCACAAATCCAGCTCTGTAAATTACACTGATTGGACTAGTGAACAGACGGACATGTCACCAGAAAAAGCACACAGTGTGCAATGGCCTATTTACTCTGATTCACTCACAACAGAAGTGCATGTGGGAGTAGAGCGATAACTTGTAGTAAACAGTTAGAGAGATTTCCAAACCAAGCAAAGAAAAACAGCAAGTTTTTAGCAGGAACATAAACTTTTGTGTGGACTTCACTTTTTGCTCCCACTGGGGTTTTTTTGCAGGTTCAGACTAACTTAACTGGGGGACATAAATGGGGTGTTTAAAATAACAGAAACATCAAAAAATATATGGTCTGTAACTCCCTTAGAAACAATATTGTTGAAAAATCTGTAGGTCACAATTAAAAATTAATCATCCATTTTTGTGTGATATAAGGAATGAATCAGCATAACACATTTAACATAAATCAAAAAATAAATAAATATCAATTTGTTAAATATCAATAAAAAAAATTCTTGTAAAAAAAAACCCATCTCTATCCTGTTATATTCACAGTAGTATTGGCTCTGATAAAACATACCAGCTACAAAAAACAAGTAGAAAATGCATTTTTTGTTCATTTATGTATACAACGAATCACATCTGCCTCAAATAACATCGGATAAAACAGAACAGTGTGTGAGCATTCATTACTACAGTATACAGTGAAGGAAATAAGTATTTGATCTCCCACTGACTTTAAAAGTTTTATAACAAAAAAATAAATGAAATGTCTCATAATTTTATGCCAGCTTTATTTTAACAGCGCCACATAGAATATCAAAAGAAAAACGGAGAAAATTACATGAAATGAGAAATAAAAAATAATTTGCATTTCATTGAG
>JAOVYV010000040.1:17310759-17320779 GCA_025674545.1 Hassar affinis | reverse complement strand
GGTTCCTGCCCTTGTGCTCAGAGTTGCCGGCTGGGCACCAGCTCCCCCGTGACCCCGTAACTGGGAATAAGCGGTACTCATAATGACTGACTGACTAATTGACAAAATGGCATCAAGAAATGGCAGTTAAGGGCCATTGTGGATGTCAAGGCAAGATCTGGATGACCAAGAAAAATGTTCTGCCTGTGTGCTGGCCAGAAATGCAAAGAAAAACCCACATTTCTAAGGACCTGCAGAAAGGTTTAGCTGACACAGGCGTGATGGTGACTGTTCAACTCTGCAGCATTGCCTGCCCAAACATGATCTGCATGGAAGAGTCATAAGAAGTTAACCTTACCTGTGATCTCATCACAAAAAAATTAACATCTGATATCAACAAATTCTGAAAGCTGGTCCATCAAGAAATCTGAAAAGAGATTGGATTCTTCAATAGAAAAAAATCAAGAAAATGAAGCTGAAAAAAGATTATTCCACAACAGTACAATGATCTTAAACATACCTCAAAATACACCATGAATAATTTCATGAAATACTGAAAATGCAAGCATGCTGAGTATGCACCTTGCCCAAGAACATAACAGGAATATTCTTATATTCATATTTTATAACAGGAAAATACTTATATAAGTGTGTGAAAATCCATTAAACATGTACTAATAATGACTAAATGTTTACACCTCACAATTATTATATTTTTTTCTGTTTTATAAATTTCCTCCAATACAAAGTAATTGTGCATTAAATATTTGCAAGGATACAAAAAAAATTATAATAGATAGAACTCAGCATAGACTTTCTAATATGGATAATACTTTTTAATTAAATTAGCTCAATTATTATTATTAGCTCAAGTATGCAATTATGCAATATTCCCCTGCTGAGGAATGTAATCGTGAAAAGGATATGACAACTGACTGAATTTCAGCAAGCACAGTAATGTCTTCTTTACTGTAGCTCACAGAGCTGTAGATCAGGGCAGATCTGCTTTTAATGGCAGGCAAAGGAAAGTCAACCATGGCCATTAAATAAAGATGACCATCCTCCTCCTCATGCCTTATTAACCATGGGCATCAATCAGGGGAGTTGGAGCAGCTACTCTGGGGAATGTTATTCCAGCAGGCCTTTCCCCAGAGAGGCAACCTTTTCACTACTAAAGGTCACATTGCTTCAGTGTCACTGCATACAGTATGTTTGACCATTGCAAAAATCATTTAACATATAAATATTGATTTATATAAAAAAATCAATTTATTTATATTATGTTTGTACCATTTGTTCTAAATAATAAAGCAAGGGTTTTTGATGTTTGGGTGGAGATGCAAATGGGGTCAGCCAATATTTGTAATGTACTTTGATGCAATAATAATACATCCCGGGGTCTCCTCCTGGTAGGACATGCCTTGAACACCTCACCGAGGAGGCATCCTAACCAGATGCCCAAACCACCTCAGTCTCTCCCGGATATCTGAACTCCTCACCCTGTCTCTAAGGGAGAGACCAGCTACCCTGAGGAGGAAACTCAAGTCAGCTGCTGAGTATCCTCGATTGCATTCTTTCAGTCGCTACCCAAAGCTCATGGCCATAGGTGAGGGTTGGAATGTAGATCAAGAGCCTTGCCTTATGGCTCAGCTCTCTCTTTACCACAACAGACCAATACAAAGCCTGCATCACTGCAGATGCTGCACTGATCTGTCTGTGAACCTCCCACTCCCCCTTTACCCCACTCATGAACAAAAACCAAGATACTTAAACTCCTTCACTTGAAGCAGGAGCACACTCACAACACGGAGAGGGCACGCCACCCTTTCCCAACTGAGTACCATGATCTCAGATTTGGATGTGCTGATTCTCATCCAAGCCGCTGCCCACTCATCTGCAAACTGGTCCATAAAGAGCTGAAGGTCTTGGCTTGATGAAGCCAAAAGGACCACACCATCTGAAAAAAGCAGACATGGGACCCCTAAGACCCCCATACTGAACACTTTCCATCATTTGGCTATGCCCGAGAAATTCTGTCCATAAAAACAATGAACAGAATCGGAGAAAAAGGGCAACCCTGATGCAGTCCAACCCCAACGGAGTCCAACCCCAACCCTAGTCGGCTTATGGCCAACAATGTGGGCCAAGCTCCTGCTCTGTTTGTATAGGGACTGGATATGCCCCTAACAATGAGCCCAATACCCCATACCCATCAAGTGCCTTCTCCAAATTCACAAAACACATGTGGACTGGTTGACCAAACTCCCATGCACCTTCCAGGATCCTGGAAAGGGTAAAGAGCTGGTGCAATGTTCCATGACAATTCCACATTGTTCTTCCTGAATCTGATATTCAACTATCAGCCAGACTGTCTTCTCCAGTTCCCCTGAATAGACCTTACCACAGAGGCTGAGGAGGGTGATCCACCTATAGTTGGAACAAACCCTCCGGTCTTCTTTCTTAAAAAGGGGAACCACCACGCCCTGCCACTGAGGAGTTTTTTAACAACCTTGGCCACCTCGGCCTGACTGATGGACAAGTCGCCCCTGGGGTTCACAGACTCTGCTTCCTCTACAGAAGAAGTGCTGGTGGGATTGAGAGAAAAGTATTCCAAAGTATTTCTTCCACTGCCCGACATCAACAACTCTCCACATGCACTGTAAACAGAAACTGTACACTTAGCCCTTTGGTATGGGTCAGCTGCCTCCAGGGCCCACAAGCCAACCAGGCTTGACAGTCTGCCTCACCAGTGATGTCCACCATCGGGTACGAGGGTTGCCACCCCAACAGGCACCAACAACCTTGCAGCCACAGCTCCGTTCAGCCATCTCAACAATGGAGGCCTAGAACATAACCCATTCCGACTCAATGTCCCCAGCCTCCCCCAAGATGCAGTCAAAGGAGTTGAAGATCTTTCTGACAGGTTCTTCTGCCAAACATTCCCAGCAAACGTGTAATCCCATTACACGTTTGGGCCTGCCAAGTCTGTCCAGCATCCTCACCCACCATGTGATCCAACTCACCACCAGGTGGTGATCAGTTGACAGATGACTGCAAGTCCAATGATACAATAATAATAATAATAATAATAATAATAATAATAATAATAATAATAATAATAATAATAATAATTCCATTAGCCATGTTATTCAATTTGGATCTCTTCTTAAGCCCATTTTACACCAGACCCCCAGACAGAGAATTTTGGGGCACTTGCCAAAAAAAGGCTGAGACCCCCTTTAGATATAAAGTGTGTATACACCCCTGTTAATATTGTGGAATTTTGTGGAAGAAAGAAAGAAAGAAAGAAAGAAAGAAAGAAAGGTCTTGTATCTTTGTATCTGGCTTTTGTATCTTTGTAATTTTCTACCTTTAATGTGATAGTAATGTAGTAGCCAACAAAATTTAAGTAAAACAAGAAAAAGTTTTTAGGGGGAAAAAGCATAACAAGTAATATAAAAAAAATAATATAAGTGTGCACACCCTTTTATAATGGGGCATGTTACTGTGCTCAGAATTACTCATGTTCAAATGTAATTATCATACACCTGGCATCAGTAAAGAGATTCAGATTAACGCCAAATAAATAGCAGTTTCTGGATGATTTTTTGTATTCTTCTTGGTTTCATCTGACTGAGATCATGGTCCTCAAAGACATTGCAAAGCAGGTATGGGATCTCATTGTTGAAAGTTATTAATTAATGAGGTACAAAAGAATTCCCAAAACATTAGATGTAGCAATACTATGAACACCATGATCAAAACCTGGAGAAAATGTGACACCACAGTGACATTACGAAAAACATGATGTCCTTCCAAAGTTTTAGAAAGGACAAGAAGAAAACTTATCAATGAGGCTGCCAAGATATTAAAGAAGCTGCAGGAATATCTGGCAAACTATTGGTCTGTCCCTGTATATGGCAATGATCTCTCTTTTTTTTTACTTGTCTGGACCTTTCTCACAAAAAAATAATAAATGAACAAATAAATTCTAAGATGCCTAAATCACACCAAACCAAGTGACATAATATGTTCTGATCTGACAAGACCAAGGTAGATTTGGGCACAATTTCCAATAGATATATTTGGTGCAAAAAGAAGATAGCTTATGTCCCAAAGATCACTGTACCTATAGTGAAGCATGGTAGTGGCAGCATCATTTTTTTCTGGGGTCTTGTTAAGATAGATTGACACAAATCCTGCAGGCCTTTTTTGAAGAAACATGAAAGGGAAAAATGCTTTTCCAGCCTGATAATGACCCAAAGTACACATCTACTTTCCTACTGTAACGAATTAATGGGGATGCTCTCGTGGAGAGGTGGATAGTTGATGGTGTGTGGTACTTATCTTCCCTGAAGAAGGCACGCGGGGAAACTTGCCATACCAGGTTTCAGAGACAGTTTATTGAGTATGAGAGCATGGAGACTTCACTCGTCACAACTTCCCAGACAACAGCAGTTGGAGAACCCAGGCTACAACCTCAAACAGTTCATCCTGCGCACATGTCCACCATCACTCTCTCTCTCTCCGTCTCTTTCTGGCTCGCACACATGCGCACTGCACCACCCTTCACGTGACCGTTACACTACGTTCCCACTATCTTAATTCTCACTTAAGTCAATGAGAGCATTGTTTAAAAAAATAATGTTTAAAAAAAAAAGCGGCACTATTAAGCCAAGGCACCACAGTGTATACTGATCATGCAACACACATGTAAATTTAGCATTTCAAGGAAGTATCCAGCCTCATTTGCAGTAAATGGTTATTGAGTATCATTTACACCCACTTCCCATGATCCCTTTGTGATGAAGGACTGGATGAGTAATGTGTCATTACATATTAAATCATGATAATAAGAAGTCACAGATAACTCCACTCAGTTGGGCACTGACAGCACTACATACATAATGTAAGAAAGAAAGAAAGAAAGAAGGAAAGAAATAAAGAAAGAAAGAAAGATTTTTCTACCTTTAATGTCATATAACAACCAACAAAACTTAAGTTAAACAAATAAACAAAGTTTTTTTAGGGGAAAAAGAAAAACAAAAAACTTACTATAACCTGATTGCACAAGTTTACACACCCTTTTGTAATGGCACAGGTTACTGTGCTCAGAATTACAAAAATATCTAACACTCATCTGCTGATATATAAATGATGACTTGGTGACTCATTACAAATAAGTTATTTCCACACTTCAGTTATGGCCCTTTGTGTCTTTCTGTACCTGAAACATGGTTTTGCTAAAAATGCATTCTGAAGTATTGTGTTTATGAGGCTATTAAATATAATTGAGCCTTTAGAGCTCAAGGGGGTAGTAGTACAACCCCAGTTCCAATGAAGTTGGGACATTGTGTAAAACATAAATAAAAAAAGAATACGATGATTTGCAAATCCTTTTCAACACATATTCAATTGAATACACTACAAAGACAAGATATTTAATGTACAAATGGATATACTTTATTGTTTTTTGCAAATATTCACTCATTTGATGCCTGCAACACATTCCAAAAAGTGTTGACTACTGTATTACATCACCTTTTCTTTTAACAACACTCAATAAGCGTTTGGGAACTGAGGACACTAATTGTTGAAGCACTAATTGTTGAATTGTCTGTAGGTGGAATTCTTTCCCATTCTTGCTTGATGTAAACTTCAGTTGCTCAACAGTCCGGGGTCTCCTTTTTCAAATTTTGCACTTCATAATGCACCACACATTTTCAAGGGGAGACAGGTCTGGACTGCAGGCAGGCAGGTCTAGTACCCGCACCCTTTTACTACGAAGCCACATTTACCCATGCCATGGGCACTAACTCACCCCCATACCATCAAAGATGCTGGCTTCTGAACTTTGCACTGATAACAATCCGGACAATCCTTTTCCTCTTTGGCCTGGAGGACACAATGTCCATGATTTCCAAAAACAATTTGAAATGTGGACTCGTCAGACCACAGGACACTTCTCCACTTTGCGTCAGTCCATCTCAGATGAGCTCGGGCCCAGAGAAGTCTGTGGCATTTCTGGGTGTTGTTGATATATGGCTTTCACTTTGCATTGTAGAGTTTTAACTTGCACTTCTAGATGTAGCGACAAACTGTATTCACTGACAATGGTTTTCTGAAGTGTGCCAGAGCCCATGTTGTAATATTCGTTACAGAATGATGTCGGCTTATAATGCAGTGCCGTCTGAGGGATGATATTATGGACTGTCGATGATGAAATCCTTACCTTCCTCGCAATTGCACATTGGGAAACATTTTTCTTAAACTGTTGGATATTTGCTCATGCAGTTGTTCACAAAGTGGTAAACCTCACCCCATCCTTGCTTGTGAACAACTGAGCCTTTCAGGGATGCTCCCTTTACACCCAATCATGACACTTACCTGTTTCCATTTAACCTGTTCACCTGTGGAATGTTGCAAATAGGTGTTTTTTGAGAATTCCTCAATTTTCCAGTCTTTTGATGGCCCTGTCCCAACTGTTTTGGAGTGTGTAGCAGGCATAACATTCAAAATGAGTGAATATTTGCAAAAAAAAAACAATTAGGTTCATCCATTTGAACATTAAATATGTTGTCTTTGTAGTGTATTCAATTGAATATGGGTTGAAAAGGATTTGCAAGTTTCATTTTTTTGCAGGGTTGCCACAGTGTAGTACCCTTTCATGCATTAAATTTAAGAACCTGTTTCAGTCATGAGAGCAGTTTTAGTGTGAGTGGTAATGGTGATTTACATGCCACACTTGGCCTGAAACTCCATTTAGAGTCAGTAATAAATGGATGGGTAGGGCTTTGGTGCCAGGCATTGCTGCTTGATCATGATTGAGCCATGGTCATAAGTCAGATGGAAATTGAAGTTACCAGGCTTAATGTGTCCTTTCAACCCATCTGTGTTTATGATTTTTACACCTACTAGCTACTAAATTAAATTATATTGATTAACTGACTAAGGCTGCAGTGAATATTTAATAAATTCACTAGATTCAATAATTTAGAATGTGGCAGTTACGTTAGACCAAATTCATTTATTGGGATGGCAAAATGGGGACAAATTCTAATCAACAGCCATAGAAACAGATCCAAAGGCACACAATCGTTTCCTAGTACAATGTTAGGCTAAATTAAGTATAAAAGCATTCCACAAAACTAAATAAATAGATACTTAGATACTACTACTACTACTACTACTACTACTACTAATAATAATAATAATAATAATAATAATAATAATGATAATAATAAAAATAACATGCTCTAGACTATCAATATCATTAGGTAACAGTGGGCAATAACAAACTAAGGAAATTAAGTGACATGCCTCCAAATAATGAAGATACAAACCCATTTCCAGATGGTTGGGACACTTTCTAAAAATGCAGTAAAAACTAAAATCTGTAATTTGTTCAATTCCATTAAAATATAATTTAATTGTCAAAAGGAAAAAGAAAAGATTTTCTGTGTTTACAATGATGAACTTCATTCTATTTGTTAAATATTAACAAATTGATCAAAAAAGGCATCAACATTGAGTATAAAAGGAGCATCCACAAAAGGCTTAGTCTTTGCATGCAAGGATGAGTCGTGGTTCAAATATTTGTGCCAAACTTCATTAGAGAATTGTCAGTCAGTTAAAAAGAATTTAGGTCATTTACCATATGAAGTTTATAACATCATGAAAACATTCAGGGGAAATCTTGGTTTGTAAAGGCCAAGGGAGGAAATCCAGTGCTGAATGTGTGTGGCCATCAAGCCCTCAGCTAGTATTATTTGAGAAACCATCATGCTACCATGATGGACATAGCCACATGGCTCAGGAGTACTTTGGGAAATCACTGTCACTTATCACAGTCCATCGCTGCATTAAGAAATGCAACCTGAAACTGTATTAGGCAAAGAAGAAAAAATACTGGTGGATTTTCTAGGTGTGAAGTCATCTGAGATGGGCCAAAAGACAGTAGAAACTTGTTCTGTGGCCAGCCAAGACCATGTTTCAGCTTGTTTGTGGAAAAAAAACAGACATCAGATTTTATGTGCCACAGATGAAAAAGACCCTCTATATTTTTACCAATGAACAGTGCAAAAATAAGCACCAGTGATGGCATGAGGGTGCATCAGTGCCCACGGCATGGGTGATCTGCATATATACTGTATGTGAAGTTACCCTTGATGCAAAGACTTATATTGGTATTTTGGAGAAACATATGCTGCAGTCAAGACAACATCTTAACACATCAACTCTACTAATCTATTTCAGCAGGACAATGCCAGGCCTCATTCTGCACAAGTTATAGCAGCATGGCTTGATCTGTTCTGCTTATTTCTGTCCACAGTAACACTCTTAAAACCAGGTGCATTGTACTTTCCCTGCAATGCTCTGGTCTGCTAGACTGTATATTGCTGAGAGGCTGAAATTGAATTCAAGTACATTAGTGAGGACTAGCTCACTCTCTGGAACAGTGAACCCTCAGGAACCCTGGTAGCAGTGTTTACTGAGACCATGGAGTGTAGGGCATGATCTGGTACAGAGCCTTCCTTATTTATCATTTATCCAATGTTCATTTATCATTCATACTACAAAATTCCCATTAACATGCAAGGTTGCATAAGGGTGGAAATAACAAAATATTCTCTGATAAGGTGAAAATGTATGACATAAAAACAGTTGCCATTATAAATGTAATTTGTTAATCATTTATGTTAAGTCTGTGTCTTTATATCATCTAGTCAAGTATTTTGGTCTGCCTTGTTCAGAGTTTGGCACAGGTACTTTTTGTTGGCCTCACTCCTACTCTATCAGCTATTTCAAATCGTATGAGGATCTGGGGCATGAATGTTGGCAGACAGATGTTAAAGGATGAGAGCTTAAAATAATACATGATCTACTGTGAGGAACTTCATTGCATGAGCAAGTTGATAAGTTAAAGTTTTAGGATTCAACAGATTTTAGATTTAATAGGGTAATGTGACATAGAATAGTCTTTTATATGATTTGTATTCTACAGTTTCTTTACAACTACTGCAAAGTATAAGAATTTTTGTTTAAAAACCTATAAGTAAATTTTGAATCAGTAAGTCAGCAAAATAAATAAATAATTGAAAAGAGGAGAAAGCTTAAATAATTGTGAATGGTGTCTACAATCAAATTACAGTTCAAAATTCTGTATAACATGGCATTTCTGAGCTCCTGCAATTCATCCTTCTAATCCTGTAATAATATTTCAAAGTCTGTGCTATGTCAGGAGTTTTGGATAAGAATTGGACAGAAATGTGTATACATATGCTGGCTTAGATATGTCGAATGTAATCCCTTACCCCTTAACTGTAGGCACAAAAAGTCCATCTAAACATTGACAAACAGCCAAACCGGGGAGAGAGGGAGTCCAGTCCCGAGTCCAGTTTTTTTATGATACCTCACAGCATGTTAACTTTGTAGCAGACCTCTGATGGATACTGCTTTATCAGGCAGTCACAGTGAGAGCTACCCAGCTGTGATGGCAGCTGAAAGACAATTGCATGGTGAAAATAAATGAGAGAAAGCTTTGCTCTTTCACCTAATATATGGTTAGTAAATCACATTGGTGTGCACAATAATACTTTTAGACTTTTATAACATTTCTTTAATAGCATAACTCAAATTATGAACTGTTCTTCAATACCTAGCTTACAATAGACTTTTTCAGAGAGGCTCAAATTTCACCATTTTGAAATGCCCAGAAAATATGCCAACAAAACAATGCCCATATCTACAATTTGGGCAATAATTAAACTGTTCCAATCAACTGGAATTTGCCTGGAAAAGGACCCATGTTTATTTTGCCCCTATGCACAGTGTGGAGGGTTGTAAGAGAAGCAAAAAATCCACTAGGACTACACTGTTTGAGAGTTGCACAAAAAGTAACATCTTGGGGTCACCAATTCAGCCGCCTCGTGTTGGAGTTTACCCCGGTGAACCAGAGGGTCGCCTCTCTCCGCCTTCGGGTAGGAGGGAGGGCTCTGACTGTTGTTTGCGCCTATGGGCCAAATGGCAGTTCAGAGTATC
>JAOVYV010000040.1:17265604-17276269 GCA_025674545.1 Hassar affinis | reverse complement strand
GTTGATGACTAAGCACTCTTGTAAGTCGCTCTGGATAAGAGCGTCTGCTAAATGCCATAAATGTAAATGTAAATGCTTTGAGACAATGTCCATTGTTAAAAGTGCTTTAGAAATAAAGTTGAATTAAAATCTTCATTATAGTTATTGGCTGGTAAATAAATGTCTTGTCACAGCAAATAATGTCTATAATGTCTCCATCTTTAGTAACTACTTTATCCTAATTTGGCTGGGCATGGATAAGGAACACACATTGGATAGAACTTTAATCCACCACAGAGTACCGTACACACACATCCACATGTTTATTCACACCTAGGGGCAATGTAGCAGTGTCAATCCTCTGACCAGGATGTTTTACAAATGTCAGAGGAAACTGTAGAAACCCTAGAAGAAGACCCACAGAGGTAACATGTGAAACTCCACACAGACAGTAACCTGAGCTCAGGCATAAACTGGGATCCTGGAGCTGTGAGGTGTCAAAGCTACCTACTACACTGCAAAAGATAATAATAAATACCGGTAATAAAAAACAAATGAGAGCCACTCAAGTAAAAGTGATTTACATAAAGAAGACACTTTTTATTATATACATACAGATCTCTCAGTATAATAACCATATATATTTATATAATACCAGTACGTCAAAAATAATAATCATCATATTTAAAAAACTAAGCAGATAAACTACTCTTTACTTTTTAAAAACATAAAAGTTTTATATATTAATATTAGTTCTGTTTCATATAATTTTTCAACAAAAATAAAAAAAGATCACAGGTCAAAGAGGTTACAAAGTAGCTTGTACTGTATGTAATACTGATTTATACTGGAGGATCAATGGTTGGCACACAGGACTTGTGATCTAGGCCTAATAAATAAAGGGCTACCAAAAATCACTTGCGCAAGTATACAGTTGTGTGCTGTCCAGTTCTCCCACATGAAGCATTATTCCCATATAAAATATAATGTTCATATTTTTTGTGTGTTTTTTTGTAAGTTAATGTGTGTGCATTTGTTCTATTGTCTATCAGAGCAGAATTTCACAGAAACACCTGGCAGAAGCAAGGCATGATGGTACTTAGTATGAGAATGGTGGGAGACTGGGGTTTTTTGTTGTTTTTTGTGAATGTTTTTTTTCTGTTTTTGGTATGTTTTTTGTTTTTTTGTTTTTTTAGAATGTTTGCTATGTCTGAAATATTTACCCCTCTGGAATGGTCCATTTATAATGACTGTGAGGGGAGGGAGCATTTTAATTTAGGCTTTGTGCTTCCAAAAAAAGCATCTTATTTATTCCACACATCATCTACTACAGAGTTAAACAGCAGTCACTGGTTGATGACAGATAAGAACAATGTTTTGTTTGTACCATCTCCATGTTTAATAATGTGACTTTTAATAATGTGAATATGATTGCAATAATAAATTTATGGATGCCACAAAGCTCTTAACAGAACAAGGCAGTGATTGCTATGATAACATTTTTTTAATTCCCTGTGGTACACAGCAAGACCAATTAAATTTACTAGTGGATCCAATTAGAAATACTTCTTTAGTGTTCATATGAAGTTGTGTATGGCATTTGTAAACAGGAAGGGTTTTAGCTTCTGAATCCCAGTTCACATATTTATGCTCCTTTTCTACTGCTTTCATTTCAAGGAGGTAGGTCTACTTTGTTGGCAACATCGGGAGCATCTCTCATGTTTCATTACAGAATTCTTGTTAAGGGGTTCTAGCATTATCCCTACTAATAAAACCCCTTTTCCATTTTTTTCTTTGTTGTTGTTATTTTTGTTGTTGTGCAGAGCTCTAAAAGGGGAAACAGGACACCTGAAACCAGGATGGGGTGGAAAAGAGATCTGGGCTCCTACAACACCAGGAACCCAGCAGAGGATCCAGTCAAGGCAACGGTCAGGAGGCATCAAAGCTGCAGAAGAAAATCACTGCACTGTTTAACATTTCAGGAATCCTTATCTCTATGGGTGTGTTGTTGTGGGTGTGCATGTGCATGCAGAAATATGCACAGGAACATCATTTATCAGATTTCTGACTGTTTATGTCCAAGTCTTACCTGTCCCAAAGCTTGACACTTCTACAGGAGGTGGTACAGCAGCCAGCAGATAGCAGAGCTGTGTATGAAAAAATAAGTCAGCAGTACTGAAAAAACAACAGTAAATATTATTAGGAGTGGCAGTGACAATAGCATAATTGTGTATAAAAGTTATTACATGAATAGTGCACAATATTCTATATTTACATAAAATTAACATAAGACGGATATGTCCAATATAATTGTACTTATTTCCTAAGTACGTAAATGGCTTATAGAATAAGTCTATGTATGTAAAACCTTGCTCAGGCTGGCTGGTATAACTGATGTAGCAGGGCTAAGCCACTCCCTCTCTTTGAGGGAAATGCATAAAAATTAGGTTTAGTTCCTGCCATCTGTCATATTATTGGCTCTTAACAAACTTCTTAAAGTAGACTATTTTTTAAAATTTTTGTAGAACCAAAAACAAATATGAGTAGAACTTGACAGGGATGCCTCTACCCCCAAGAGCTTTAGTCCTTTAGAAAAGTTTCTAAATTGCATGCCTGAAATACACCCAAAATATACAATACTGTGCAAAAGTCTTAGGCACTCTATTGTTTTTATGTACAACGTTTGTTATTGATGTTTTTTGTTTAGTTTGGCATTATTCAATCAGTACAAAAAAATTCAAATTTGACTTATCCAGCAAAAAATTAAATGTTACAAAAATGTTTGTATGTCAGTACCACAATACATAACATAATGAACATTACCAACATAATTAGGGCT
Organism: Hassar affinis; assembly: GCA_025674545.1. Taxonomy (NCBI): domain Eukaryota; kingdom Metazoa; phylum Chordata; class Actinopteri; order Siluriformes; family Doradidae; genus Hassar; species Hassar affinis. The sequence continues at coordinate 17,273,451 of JAOVYV010000040.1, read as the reverse complement.
ACTGGGTTTTGCATGCAAAAACGAAGTGTGACAGTCAAAGTCTCCAGAAGAGACATTTTATCTTTTTATCATTTTGTTTATTATGGGAACACTGTTTAAGAAAAGACACCAAATATTGACTTACTTTAGTTTATTACTGTATACTGCACTTTATAGTGCTTTTCTTTTATGTAGAAACATTATTTTCTAAGACATCTTTGCTTTACAACAAGTCTTGGCATGTGCCTAAGACTTCTGCATCATACTGTACAGTAATTAGTTGGTTATTTTTACTGGGCATCTTGGAGAATCTGCCACAGCTCTTCTGGAGACTTTGACTGTCACACTTACTTCTTTTTTGCATGCAAAACCCAGCAGCCTTCATTAAGTGCTCTGTTATGCAATGTGTTGCTTTCACAAACATTTTTCTGTAACATTAAATTTTTTGTTGGAAAAGGAACATTTGGAAATATAAAATAATTTTGTACTGGCTCAATAATGCAGAACTCAAAAAACATAAACAACAAAAGCTGTATGTAAAAAAAGAATAGGCTGTCTAAGACTTTTGCACAGTGCTGTATTTCCAACAGGGAGATATCTATATAGGAAAATGCATTTCAGACATTTGACCTTGCTGTTACCTTGACCCTGTTTGGTTCAGTTCATCTGCTCATTACAATGATAGCTTTATATAAGCATATCCTGCATAAACACAATCAAAAAACATTAAAGCAAAAGCACAGTATGTTCACAATGCTTTAGAAAATGACTCAAAATGAAAACAGCATTATTACAGCCTCACAATCAAGGAGCAATGATTAATGGCTTTGTCTATCTTTAAAGGAGTGTTCTTATGTATCTGTAATTTGTAAGCCTATAACATATTACAACCCATGCTGCAAGTCTCAATTGTATTGGCATCATAAAATTAATGCCAAGTTACTGATAGGGAGTAGAATTTTTACACTCCAGTGACCAGTTATTGCTGCCTGCACTATAGCCCTTATATCTTTTTTGCATTTGCTGAGGTTTACTTAGCAGCTGAGGATTGTGCACTGCACCATTTAACCCAGAATGCATGCAGTGGAATATTGCCAAACATGGCGGCATGCACTGCTCTCATTAAGCTCTTTCACAACATGTCTGTCTATTTTCTCTCCTCTCTTTCTCACCCATACCAACCTTGTCCCTACAGAGCTTTAAAGCTACAGTGGAGTCTAAAGGTCTGTCACTACTACTGAAAATGCTACAGTTTTGGATTTGCTTCTAATTCAATTCAACAATTTTCATTACAAATTCTATTACTGACAACAACTTAAGGGATAAGTAGAATCTTTTACATGAATATTTACATGAATTTCAGAGTTTTTTGTATTTAATACATCCCCATTTTTGCTGCAATGACAATGTGCACTCAAGCTAGCATGGCCTCCACAAAAACCTGATGATCCATTTCAAATCTATCAGTGTCATCTGAACTCAGGCTTCAACAGAAAACATTAGATATGAGGCAAATCTGAATTTGTAGTAACAGTCAGTTTCATTAATTTGCTTACATTCTAATAGAGACCTTGAAATGTGCAGAATCATGAATATTAAATATTCAAGATATTCATAACATTTACTTTGTTAACATCTCAAATATTTCAAAATTTCTATGTTTACTTTCAAGGTTTAAGCTAAAGATTTCCAGATTTCTAATGTGGTCTCAGACTTTTGGACATAATTTTACTTGCATCTCACATTCTTCACACATTATACTACTTGCTACACACACACACACACACATGCTTGTTTTGTTTTTTTTTACAGATCTAGTTATTCTGCATAGGAGTTATTAATGATTCATGAGCATCTCAAGCATACCTCTTTTTGAACAAGGGCAGCCACCCACACATCACACACTGCCAGCAATGTCATAATCCTCTTCCTCATCCAGACCTATTAGAATTATATGGAGTACTCTGCTAGTATTGATGCAGTCAAAGCACCCATCCCCAAATGGCAATGAGTTCACAAAAAGCAACTTTTTGTGTGCAGTTATATATTTTCTTTGCACATCCACAGTCATGGGTAAAATGGCTTTTCATATTCCCACTGGTCCTTTCAATGTGTCTGTGTCTGATATAAAGTCAGGCTGGGAGAGAATATGTGCAGTATCTGTCTTTATTAAGGCTTATATTGCAGGGTTACTCAATACCAGTCCTGAAGTTCCACTGCACTTTCAAGGTTTCCTAACTCCCAGCACACCCGACTCAGCTCATCAACTACATATTATTAAGTCATTTATAAATTAGGACAGGTGTGTTGGGAGCAGGGATATCTTGTGCATGGCAGTAAGTCCCCAGAATGTGCAATGAATTTGCAAATTAGAATTTGCAAAACCTAGTTCTGTACACACAAACAGTTCTGCATTGACATGTCTCTGAAGAATGCATGGATTAAAGGCTCAGACTATGAACAATCACATTCTGTGAGCCCATTCTCATGCTAGTCTCTTTTGTATAGTTTTTAAATGTTTTACATGTAATTTATATCTTAATAATTCAGTAATTCAGTCTTTACAGAGCTTAAAATTCCATTATGAATAAATTAAATATTACAGTATGTATCTGTTGTTCTATTTTGAACAAGTTTTCAAAACACAAAGCAGATTACCATTCTTAACCAAAATAACTCCACCAGTAGTATAATAAATAAATTAATGAATAAAGCCCAGTTTATACCAGATGCAGTAAATCTGTCCAGTATGTTCCCATATCAATAAGTGATCTTTTTTATGCTCTTTGTAACAGCCAAAAAAGGCACACTGTTTTCTTGGGAGAAGCTCACATAGTGTAAGAATGTGGATTATGTGGTGAGTGAATGAAGGCCACTGGATCTAATTAATTGGGATATTATTAGTGCGTGTCAGGATCCCTGTTTAATGCCTACAACACTAACACTTGAGCCTCATCCACTGTTTGCCTAGTCCTCGGCTGTCTGGTTTGGAGATTATTTTAAAGTTACAGCTGACTCCAATCATTACACCTTCTACCTTAAACTTCTACATTAAACTCCCAGGTCCTGTTGGCAAGTCCAGAGTTAGACTCAGCACTCTCATAACTTTATACCTTTCCTGTTAGTTCCACTGTAGATACTGAATCATTTACAACAGTTGCTGAATAAAATGTTTTAATGTGAATAATTGAATAATAATCTGGCACCATTGCTCCTCCACAATAACAGAGGTCATGGTACCCAACATTCTAATACCGAACCCTCCCGATTCACTTCCTGTCACCCAAGGTCAAGAAGTGAACAAGAAGATGACAAAGTCACTCATTCATTGTGAAGTCTTGCCAAACATTATGATATCCTACAGACCATTTATGCAGTGTACAACCCTCTGCCTGTCCTATTAGTTTACTTCTGGATCATCCTTTGCCCTGATTGTACTGTGACTACACATGCACTAGCTACTGACATTACATTGTTTTGAGATTCCATCATGTATGCTCAGACCTTGTATTAAACTCTACATCTGAGTCTGGTCTATTACACAAGGTGTTAGTCTTTAATTCTATCACTGAAGTTCTGCTTGTAGAGTATCTGGAATGTCAGTGATGCCCTAAGATCCCAAAGAATCAGAAACAGAATGAGCATATAAGCATACAAGTTTCAGTTTATCAGAAAGAATGCCCATCCCTGGCTAAGAACATTGATTAAAAGTGATAATCCAGCAGCAAAATGTGTGAGGTAATAGAGGTTGAGTTAAGCATGTGGTATTATAAATAATAATGTTAATTCTTGGGCCTGCCTGCAGTAGGTGCTACATGTGCCGTTAGCTCTAATGAAACACCCCTGATCTCACATTGACTGTGCCTTATTCTGAATTTATTCTGAAGATACTCAGAAAACTTCACACCCACCCACATGCACACCAGGGTACTGACATATGTAGCAGCATGTTCTGTAAGATTTCAAGCAGAAGAGCGATAGATTATTTATTAGCATGTACGATCGAGATAGAACAAGCCTGTTTTGCCAGATGGAAACTGAACACTAGTTGTCTTTAATCAACTTTCTGTGTGTGTGTGTGTGTGTGTGCGTGTGTGAGTGTGTGTGTGTGTGTGTGTGTGTGTAAGTAAGTGGAGTGTATTCTCCTTTGCTGTCTACATAATGAGAAGACTCTTTCTCTTCCTCCACTGTCTCTGCTACTGTAATCTTCCTGTTCTCTCCAGGTACTCCAGACTCATCCTGTTCTCATCAGAGACAGTAGAGGGCTTCCCTGCTGACCTTAACAAGGGCATCCACTGGGTCACTCAATAAACAAACACACAAGCTCTTCTAGCTGTGCAGAATTCTATCTTGGGTCTTCCCACAGGACAAGGTGACTGAAAAGGCATGAATATTCTTGTGGGAGGGCAAGTAACCAAGCAGAAACACAAAACATTGTTACTTATTCCCATGGATTCCTGTGGGTCAAATCTTTCTTCCTTCAAGAAAGCCATAGTATCAATTAACACTTGCCCATTATTTCAGCAAATATTCGTTAGCAAGGCTTAGTAAACAACTGAATTTGGGGCTGATAAATTGCCCCAATGGCTTCAGTTCTAATCCAAAATTAGGAAGATAAATTATCATGCTAATGGTATGCCAATGCTAGCTAATGTTAGATAAATACTAGAAGTGTCATGTTATCTAGTGATTTAATAGGCAATGCATGCAGGCTTTCAAATTAGTATAACAGGTATAACAGAAAGTTTCCCTGTCCTTACAAACATGATATGAACATGGTTTAATGCAAAGCAGAGAAAAGAAGAACATTTGCAGAATGCATTAATGTAAAGCCTGTTTACTTTAACATCAATTCTCTGGCTAGGTTTGTAGCTTAGGTTTGTAGCTTGTTGCCTTTAAATTGACTGATTTATATTGTAAAAAAAAAATGGAGGAGCAAAGAAAAGAAGAAAGGCAGATCCTCTCTCAATGACAACGCAATATTTCTAACATCAAAGAGCAAACACACATGCAGACTGATGATCAGAAGCATATCACGCACAGTATTATACAGCACTGAAAGGTCTGCTCAAAAGAATCACAGGGCTTTTTGGGGGCAAATAACAAAAAAGGATAGACACATCTGTTATCTCACACATGCTTCTGCACACCTCCTGCTGACATTGAACGCTTTGATGAGAAATAATTACATAAAAGCACCCCATGGTATAGCTCCAAGCATGGCACATTTCTTAAATTTTTCTTTTTTTGCTGTTTTTCTTGTTACAAGTACTCCAGCAGCAACAGTCAATGATGCAACATATTAAATGTGTGCATGTATATTAATGTATTAAATAACAGCAAAAATAACAACGGGCATTTGGCTTCAAAGAGAAAATGCTAATGTGAGAGGAGAAGCAGATGTTGGCCTACTTTACAGGCCAGCACTGGAAGAAATGCCTGATCACTCTCTGTAGAGTACTTACCACCCTGCCTATGGAGGAGAAAACTGAAAACCTTCCTCCCTGACTCATCTGGCTCACTTAATGAGTTTCCTTCTACATGTCTAAAAACTTTCTCCAAGCAATACAAGTGAGAAAGTATCTATTTATTACTCTTTAATATTGCAACATCATAGTATTTTTCATTATTATGTTGTTCTCTGTTTGAAATATTTCAGTAGAACAGTACACAATTAAGTCAGTGCAATTAAGGGATTTAAAATGTAAATATATCAGCAATAAGATGATCAAACTGAGAGTATTTTCTGTAAACTCTGATGATTTAGTTTATGCTGAAATTAGATTTTCTCTAAGAGCTTTAGCTGTCAAAATGGAGTAGTTCATTGATATATTTTCACCTGTAATTGCCCAGTATCTGTAATAACAGAGAAGAATGGGAGAGATTTTGCTGTGGAGTGAGTGTTGGGTCATTCTAAAAACAGGATTAAGAAACACACAGTTAGAGAGAGGACATGCGCTCTGACTGACCCAGCTTCCAGAAGCAGCACCTGCAGTCTTTCTATACACTATTACAGCGATATCTGATCAAAATATTTTTGGGGGATTTCAGGACAAAAAGAAAGTCATTAAGAAAGTAAAGTATAAATCTTTACCTCACTCAGGGTAAAGCACACAATCCTACCCCTAAACTCATTATCTGCCCTGAACCATGTAAGCAATGGGATTTACAATAAACATTACTGCTCGAATGACATGGCTACTCTAACTGAAGTGGATGCCACTTTACAACAGAGGCTGAGGGCTATTGTGAAGGGAAAATTGACTCTTGAGGACTCTCAGCTTATCTAAACTGCTGAGAAAAGATGGGTTGCAAATGTGTTCATCAATATGGAATGGTACTACACGGCAGATAATTGTGAAGTGTAAGTGTGAAGTGTGTGTGTGTGTGTGTGAGTAGTCGTAGTAGGTAGCACTATTTGTGATTATGCCATTGGGGAAGAAGTGCACACATAAGTTACAGAGAAAATGAGAAATTGAGGACAAATAAGTGCATGTCTCTAATGCATGGTCTAACATGCTTACAGGACATACTAATACCAATGTGTTTCTGCTTTTTCAGCTAAAGCAGCACTCACACCAAACCTGAAATGCTTACTCAGCCAAAAAGCCAATTCACGGGAAGGGGAACAGACAAGTGACGTGGAAGTTGCCTTTGTTTCTACTTTCTCTTCATGTCATCTTTATGGAGGCGAACTTCTGAATTCTTAGACCTTGGTCTTATGAGCCAACAGAAAACAAAACGGCAAGACTGGGCTCTTTGCTCATTTAAGGTCAGGTTTGCCTCATGTCTAATCTCTTCTACTGAAGCAGAGTGTCATCTAAAATTGATTATCAGGTTTTGCACAAACTTGTGGAGTCCATGCCAACTTGAGTGCACATCATTACAACCAAAGAGGGTTCACTTTTCCAGAGATTGGCTTTTCACTCAAGCTGTTATCAATAAGATAATTTGTAATGAAAACTACAAAATTTCACTAATGGTCTCAGTCTTTTGGGCCCCACTTTATATCTGGGGGAAATAAACAACATTACCAATACATCTGCAAAATCACAATGAATGTGGGATAGAAAAACAAGGAATATGTGCTCTACCCTGACCAGAGTAGAAAGCTATTACTTCAGCACTGGCGTCATCTTTGTAAAACATTCTTTACGTGTGTTCCAAACGTCCATTAATTTCAACCCTTATAGAGAAAACCCAGTAGAGTTAAAACCCAGTGGAGTTTGTACAGACCTGTTTGTGAAATAAACAATTTATATCCTGTACTGAAGCTCAGACGTACAAATCTCTAAACTAGAAGTGCACTCACAGAGTGCAGACCTCCACCAAGCCTTTTTTATGATTGGTTCACGCAACACAGCAAACCCTGTTTGTTTTTGCCTTATCTTGCAAAAATAATACATGCATACATGCCACACTCCAGATCTGCTCCAAAATTTAATGGGTTCTTCTTTGGTCCACACTCTACCCTTCCTGCAAATTTCTTGACCTGTCAGTCCTGTCATTATTCCAGAATACTTCTGAGAGGCAAACCAACCAACAAACAAAATGAAAACATTACCTATTACATATTACATAAGCATGGGTGGAAAAGTAGTTAGCAGTAGCTTCCAATACCTAGTATAATTAGCTGGGCAGCAAGTCAAATTCTGGTAAATATCAGCTGGTAAATTTTATTTATTTGTAGGATACTGTTTCTTTTATTTATTTGTAGTTCTGATTGTTTCATTATAAACTACAGGTGTTAGACAATGAAACTGAAACACCTGTCATTTTAGTGTGAGAGGATTCATGCCTAAATTGGACCAGCCTGGTGGCCAATCTTCATTAATTGCACATTGCACCAGTAAGAGCAGAGTGTGAAG
>JAOVYV010000040.1:17212118-17225023 GCA_025674545.1 Hassar affinis | reverse complement strand
TCCCACAACCACACATACTCCTCCTATCACTCCTCCGTCACTCATTTGCTTTCTTTCTCTCTCCCACCGCCTCAGTTTCCCCGTGTCTCGTGAAAGTGGCTGCAAATTTGTCGCATCCATGGCGCGCCCCTTCCGCTCGCAGCATCTCTGTTTCGTCCCGTTAGACTTGGACATAATATAGAAGAGGAGATAGCGTGACAGGCCAAAACTTATCGGCAACAAGCTGCTTCCTCTTCGATCTCCCCATCTCTACCACCCAGAAACTTTTGTTGCTCTTCCATCGAGCATCGCGTTTCTCTGAAACCATCCATCTCCCTGATGGACGGGGATGTGTGTGTCCGGCTCCGGTGCGGATCTACGCGGCCGCAGCGGAGGAAAAGCACCGCGCGGAGGAGAAGATTAGAGCTGCTCGGAGCGAAGCTGTGTGTGATGGGGCTGCTGCTCGCCGTGCTGTCGGGACTGGCCAACTGGACTGGCAATTCGAGTAAGTTTCTGAGCTGCTCACACCGGGTGAACATGTGCATGAGAGCGATGGGAAATGTTCGCTTGTTTCTGGGTTTTCCGCTGTAGGCTGCACGCAGTACCGGAAGCTAACCCGAGCTCCACTAAACGGACCTGTGTTTAGTCTAGTTTTTAAGTTTTGGCAGTGAGAAGTAAAACATGAGCACTTGCATTAAAACAGTAGTATAAATGTGAACATTTGGAGTATGTTAGAAGTGCACATCTGGGTTTAATAACGGCGCGGTTCGCCTCAGCGTGGACTCGGTGCCTGCGCGAGACTTTCCTGTTCTTCCCCGACTTCCATGTTTCTGTTCATATTTTATGTTACGGAAGTAAACAGAAAAAAGGGAAGCCTATAACATAGTAGTATGTTCACTGTAAAGTCAAATGAGTTTTAGCTTTCCATCGCCAGGCAACTGTTTTTTAAATGACAGTTATAATTATGGACAGAGGCACTATAGTCACTCACTCCATTTATTTCCCCTTTCATTTTTATATCAATTTCTATTAGACTTTATTTTCAGCATTAGGAGGTCCGCACTTCCCGTAGGAATAACCTGGGTGAAATGTGGGATAGTTACATCTGTGTAAATTCGAAGACATGCCCAGTTCGCTACGCTTGTTACAGCCAGCAGTAAATGTGTGTGAATAGACGGACGCTAAAACAGGGACAGTCTACATAACCCACAAAAATATGAATACTCCTCACCTTCTGTCACGGCTTTTGTTTTAATTTGGCTAAAGCCCAAGCTGTATAAAAACAAGTCAAGCATTTTCCTACCAGCATGATGAAGGATTTCTTCTTTCCAGTGGTGAGACACTTCAACAGAGGTGGATGATCATGGGCATCACGGTTTGTATTGCTAGTTGGTGTTGTGTGTGAGGAAATGTTAAGGGAAAAGAGCTCACCTGCATCATCAATGCAACTCCATTGAATAAATATCAGGTTCTGACAACTTTTACATCAACAACCACTTTGCTTGCACAGAAGATGGCATCTAGCTTTTTAGATGATAAAGATCGCCTTATAAATGGCCCTACCTGTAAATATTTGTTACTGAAATCTTAGCACTATATGGCCACACATTTGTGGACAGCTACCCATCACACCAATATGTGGGCCTTCCACAAAGTCTTGCCACAATTGTACAGGATGTCTTTATATGCTTTATATAAAAATTTCCCTTTGCTGGATGAGGTCCAAACCTGTTGCAGTACCCCATGTACAAAACAACGTCCATAAAGACATTGTTTGGCAAGGTTGGAGTGGAAGAACTTGACTGACCTGCACAGAGTCTTGACCTCAACCCCACTGAACACTTTTGGGATGAACCGGAAGGCCTACAGTGTCCCAGGCCTCCTCACTAACATCAGTGTCTGACCTCAGTGGAGCTCTTGTGAATGAATGAGTAAAAATCCTCACAGCCACGCTTGATAATCTTGGGGAAAGTCTTCTGAGAAGAGTGGAGGTCATTATAACAGCAAAGGGGAACAAAATCTGTAATGGGGTGTTCAAAACTTACATATAGGTGTGATAATCAGGTGTCCACAAACTTTCGGTGTTTGCGTCTATATGATGAGCTGTATGTTCATAAAAACTCTCCTTAGCATCTGTAACCGCCACAGGCATTTCTTATACTAAAGCAAGTTTGTGGAGCGTTTTGGACACCTCTCTTGAACATTTGGACCCAGTTCCTCATTACAGACAGCACTTTTCTCTCTCCAAATAACTGTGTGTTCTGTGTGTCTTCGAGGTGTGTCTTAGTTCAATAAATAATCTCCGCTAAACATTGCACATTACAGAACGTTGTGGAAAAACAGCTGAGGTACAACCTACTATTTAACTATTATCAGCCTTGTATTTTCATCACCTGCTTTCAATATCAGTACTGTATAATAAGTAAAAAAGATAACTACACTAAATGAATATTATCTGCTTTTCATGTAAGGCATTACTTCCTGTCTTATATGATTTGATGCCAGTTACTTAACCACTGTGTTATTATGCAGCCTTTGCCATTCCAGAGGCTTACAGTAACTTTGCATTGTTAAAGACAAAAGACCTATCCCTAGATTAAAATGAGTGCCTGTCCATTCATGGACATGTCACAGATAATGATCTGGTTGCAAACTAAGTGGGCAGTATCATTTCTTGCCATAATAATGGAGATTCGGTGAAAATGACACCACACAGTAAAACCAATTTATGTAGAACTGTCTGAATGCTGTGCTGAATTAATACCTACATTATCAAACAGTTTTTTGAAAGTTAGCACAGCCCCTTGTTTTTGCTGTCTGTGTGACATAAAATATATAGTGCATTGTAGCAGCTTGGGGGAAAAGTGGTTAACCATGTGAGTGCTGTTGTGGACAGCCTACCAGGCTGCAGAGAGATGGATGAGAAATGACTGTGCCGACGGTTGCACCTCAGCACTCACTCACTCCCTCTAAGAGCACCTTGCACTCCACAGACAGCTTTTGTCTCATTTGTTTAATACAGTGTATTAGACTACAGCTGTACATCTCTGCACTGGATTTTTCTACTTTGCATGATTTGTCCGTGTAATTTTAATGGAAAGGCAATTTTCCTGACTGTCTTTGAGGTTGTTGGTTTTTAATCTGCTTTTCTTTACTTTTTATCATGCCTTCCCTCCTTGAGTTTTTTTCACGCTTGCTGCTAGCACTCTATCTGTGATACAGCTGCACTATTTTTATTTCTCATATCCCACTGACCCCATCAGTGGCATGGAAGAAAGAAGCAGAAGCAGTGTTAAAATTTCAGTGCAGTGCTTCCTGCTGCTGTGAATATTCATAGTAAACCCTATTGTTTGGCTAGATATCATATGAAAATATGTAATGAAGATCTTCTGAGAGTGAATGTGGTGTATACAGCATTGGCAATTGGTTACTTACCAAAACCATTAAAAAAAATCCCAATGGAGTCCATCCAACCAATTCTCAAAGCCTTGTCTTCTTGACAGATGGACATGCACCGTGCGGTGTATATAGTATTGTGGCATCAGAGTTCTAGTGTAAAACATGAATACAATTTAATGGTGACAGATCTACCCAACAGATTACAGATAACGAAATGTAGCTAATTCTAATGAATAAATGTATTAAATGATTCGAGATGAAATTTCTTGCGTTACATGGACATGCAGCTACATGAGGACAACCAAGAGGGGAATTAGCATTCATAAATAAAATCATGTTATTCATTTATTCTTTTTTTTTACATTTTATTTACAATAAAAAATTGAAATGAACACTTTGAAATCCATTGTACAATTTTTAAGATTAAAACCAAAATTTGAACATCACCCTAGCTGGTTCCTGTCAGTTACCTACAGAAGAATTATCTGCACAAAGCTGAAATGTAATATAAAAATGTAAGGGCATCTCAGAAAAGTGTATCGTGACCTAATTTATCACAAAATCAGTATTACACTGCCACATTGCCCAACCCTGTTAAAATGTTCTATATGTTTAGATACAATTTAAGGATAATGATAAACTATATCATGCTTGCTCTTGATTTTTACACCACTTGGCTCTCTCAGATCTGTATCTAACTTACCTTTGTTTAGGCTTCCTATGTGCATGTGCAGTAATTGGTAGACGGGTCACCTAGAGTTACTTAAGTGTTCTTAAAATTCCTTCAGAGCAGCTCTTGCACATTCCTTACACTTGTATACATGTAGCTAAATGTGGAAATGAGGCTCTTTTAACAGGTACCAAAGAAACCCCTTTTTTCCCCCCAGAGAGAGACGCAAGCAAGCTTGACAGCTATTTGCTCAGTTACCTTTACCTCTTTCTCACTTCCATTCCCTCCTGATCACCCCATTCATCATCTGCACCGGCCGTCTCTTTACCCAGTCTCTGCTTTATTATTTTAGCTAGTTTGACACTATGCTGCAGCACTAGCTGACAGCCAGGCCGTCCCGGATGAATGATTTCAGATGGCACAGAAAAATGGAAAGCTTGATATATCATCATTGTCACAGAAAATCTTTCTGTTGTACTAGGAAAGTGGTCTCTGGAATAATCTTGACCATTTTCAGATGTTTTTGACATATTTTGCAAGGACTACAAGCTGTTGATGTAACGGATTCCCTGGGTTTTTCTTGAATTTTTCTCCTAGCAATATTGTACCCATATTTAAGGAGTGTTCTTTTTTTTCTACAGATTTTATTAATTCATTATTATTTTATGTTGTTTTAATGTTAATATTTTATTATACAATCTTACTGGAAATATTTTGTTGACAAAAAACAAGAAGACAAAAGGACCGTAGACAAATCTATTATTTATCATTTTTGCTCCCATGATTAGCTCCGTAAATGTCTCTATAGCTGCTGTTGTGTAGAATTCGCCATCAGCCCAAAACACGTTAGCTCACAGCTTTCAGTCATTGATGTAATTCTTGTAAAGAGCCAGTGGTCCTTTGGTGTATACAATACTCTTTTGTAAATGATGATCCATAAAAAATGATCCTTGTGTCTGTGCCTCTGATGCCTAATAATCAATAATTCTCTTTGAAACCTTGTCCTGTCAGATACTACATTCATCCTTACTGCTGATGAACCATAATACTCATGCATTCTCAAACGTGTTCACAGTGACTAAAAGTAATCAAGTTATTTGATTCAGGGATGAAGAGCAAATAATGATCTTGCTGTCAGAATGTTGCCAGTTATGCGTCTCATCCAGATGCTGATTGCACAAATCAGCTGCATTATTTCCGTACAAGCTGAACTCCGTGATTTAGTATCTGGTGGGGCATTTTGTTGATGATTTGTGAAACAACACTTTACTCTTTTCTGTGCTGTACATGTGACAGGGTTATCTTCATGACAAACACAGTACTATTATTGTGCGAGCTCTGTTTGTAAAGCTAATTGAGTTTTATGGCGTTTATGGTGTTTCAGCTCAGCCTACGTGTGTTCAGCTTCTGCCTCTTTCCACTGCTCCTTAGACGTTGATACCTGTGCTGTATCATTTTAATCAATATTATTATGCACAGTTTTGCTTTTATTGGAGCATGTTTCCATGTTTTTAGATGTTGTTTAGGTGTTATTTTTAGGTGTTTTGGGTCGTTTAGGTGTTATTTATATATCGGTTTCTCTGCATTACATTTGTGTTCTGTTTGCATCATAGATGACACAAATCTTTAAGAGTTCTATTGGTTTGTATGTCAAATTTAGAGGATAATCCTCTTAAAAATTAGTTGTTCATATATTTTCAAATGCCCTATTAAGTGCAGTCTTATTTTAGCCACTCCCCTGGATGCTTTAGTCTAGACAACATGTACCACGGCTCTGAAGCATGTGATCAAGTGAAAATTTGGCATCTAGTGATGGAGATGATAAAGAAGAAAGGGTTTTCCTATCTGCAGGCTTCATGTGCCCTTCCCTCAGAGACTCTCAGTAGTTCCACGGGTTCATTAATTGAGGAGAAAGGTGGCGTCCTACATACCTTTTCTACCCGCTATATATAGGGCACCCTAAATGTGCTTATTAGAGACATGATTTATGATGTCCTGCCGTCCTGGCTGCTTTAAGTTGGTCCTTCGATGAAAGCAAATTCAGCTCTCTGTTGCAAAAGTAAGTGAAGTTTTCAAGGACCAGCAGTGGTATTTACATATACAACATATACAGACACTCTGCAGAGGGAAGTACCAGTGCCAACCGTCTTTAGCTCTGACTGGATGAGCCAAGTGAGAAGATTGACTTAAGAAGAGGTTAATAACATAAAGAAAAATGTGATTGTACTTTGGAGTGTTTATCTGTTTATGGGTCTACAATGCAGCATTCCTTATTTCTCTGATGGCATGCTTATATGATAATGCAAGCTATGCAACCTTTTGGTGGAAACATTTAACTTCTAAAATGGAAATATAAAATTCTGTATTTTATACAGTTAGGTTTTTCAAAATACTGATACAGGCAGGACATGCCCAAAGAGAAAGCTTTGATTTACTATTGTGAGAAAAAGACATCCCAGAGCCTGTTATCAAACCTGTGAGTGAGAACGCAGCACATCATTTTGTATTCCCGGTTGAGTAATTATCCTGGCACCTGTACTCACATTCACAGAGCTGACACAATTGAAAAGCATTTTACCTGCAGTAAGTAACTGATTAGCCTCTAAATTGTTTAGTTGGGATTAATTCTGAGTTAGCTGTAGGGTGGAAAAGAAATTGCAGGTAGAGCTATAGGAAATGAACACTTCAAAGGAAGTACAGACATGCTTAAATGTCACTCTTTCAGTCGTGTTTGTATTTTTCCTCAGTGAAGAGACTTGTGGAGTATACTTATAATGAGGAACAATGGAGTTTTAAACCACATACTGTTTTGAATTTATGTGCCGTTGTTTGACTTTCCCTTTAATTATGGCAGGCTGCTGTTAAACAAGTTAATAGTTAGATATGACTTGTAATGGCGCTTGCCCACTTCATGAGAGACACACTTGATGCTCCTGGCATGGAGTTGCAGTTCTCCAATAATCACAGCTGATGTTTCTCTTTTGGCTGCAAATATTACAACTAGGTGAGAATGTAAATAATAGCCTTCTGTGATATGATTTAAAAATGGTGACTGTGATCCAAATGCTTATCCATTCACATGCATTTATGTAAATTATTTAGGTGAAGGCAGCTCTAGTTAAGAAGGGGAGTTTTCACAAACTCATATTTTCATTTTTATTGATTTACACTATAATGCCAAAAGCATTCACTAACCCATCCACATCATTGAATTTAGGTGTTCCAATCACTTCTATGGCCACAGGTGTATAAAATCAAGCACCTAGGCATGCAGACTGCTTCTACAAACATTTGTGAAAGAATGGGTTGCTCTCAGGAGATCAGTGCATTCCAGAGTGGTACCATGATAGGATGCCACCTGTGCAACAAATATTTCAACAAATATTCCACAGTCAACTGTCAGTGATATTATAACAAAGTGGAAGTGACTGGGAACAACAGCAACTCACACATAAAACAAGATGCTGAGGTGCATCGTGTGCAGAGGTCACCAAATTTCTGCAAAGTCAATCTCTACAGACCTACAAACTTCATGTGCATCCAAACCTAACATCAGCAATAGTAGATGCAGTGGTGTAAAGCATGTCACCACTGGACACAGTGGAGCAGTAGACACGTGTTTTCTGGAGTGACGAATCATGCTTCTCCATCTGCTGGTGGAGGGGGGATTATGGTGTGAGTTTGTTTTTCAGGAGTTGGGCTTGGCCCCTTAGTTCCAGTGAAAGGAATGCTTAATGCTCTTAATGCTTCAGCATGCCAAGAGATTTTGGACAGTTTCATGCTCCCAACTTAGTGGGAACAGTTTGGGGATGGCCCCTTCCTGTTCCAACATGACTGCCCACCAGTGCACAAAGCAAGGTCCATAAAGACATGGATGAATGAGTTTGGTGTGGAAGAACTTGACTGGCCTGCACAGAGTCCTGACCTCAACCTGATAGAACACCTTTGGGATGAATTAGAGTGGAGACTGCGAGCCAGGCCTTCTTGTCCAACATCAGTGTCTGACCTCACTAATGCGCTTCTGGAAGAATGGTCAAAAATTCCCATAAACACACTCCTAAACCTTATGGAAAGCCTTCCCAGAAGAGTTCAAGCTGTTATAGCTGCAAAGAGCCAACATCCTATTAAACTCAATGGATTAAAAAAGGGATGTCACTCAAGTGCGTGTTTCATATTCGTGTGTAGGCAAGCGAGCAAATACTTTTGCCAATATTGTGTATGTATATATCTGTATATGTTTAACTATCTGACAGATAATAAGTTCTGCAAAGATTTTGGTTTGTCTTGGACCACTATGTACCATTATTGCATACATGTTTTTTTCATTCATCATGTGTTCAGTTAAAAAGTCAGTGTGCTTATGCATTTTGGTTGGATGCTAGTATTCATTTGTCAATGAATTATTTAAGGCACTATCTATACCATCAACCATTCTTGCCATATATCATAATGTTAATACCAAAAGAAGTAAAATACTTTATGACAATTCCACTGAAAAGAGTCTGCACTTGAAGTAAGAGAAAAAAAGAAGAAGAAAATAAGAAGAAATACATCTTACTCTATACCTATAAACCTCCAGTACTTTAGTGTGATAACCTAATATGTAGAGTGTAGCTAGCTGGCTAACAATTTTCACACAGAAATTGGGAAAATGCATGATCCATTTACCCCAGCAGCTGATAGCAATGAAATGTAATTAAACAAAGCAAGAGACACTTGATGTCATTTGACTTTTCCTGTTTGATGTATGTTGATTTTTTGGTATTTTTGTTCAAGATGACTTAAAGTAGTGAAACACACACACAGACATTGGGAAATTTGCTTCCCCATTTTTAAATACTTCATAAGTAAAGCACCCTTGCCTAATCAAGAAGCAATCAAAGCATTCAGTTAAAAAAAGCATACATAAAAAACTAATTGCAATCCAGTCAGCATAAAGCTTACAATAAATGACAAGGACATTCTGCTCATTCTTGCTTTAAAAAGATCTTTACAATGTATTGTAGGAATACAATAATTCTAAAGAATGAAGCAGTATGTCTACTTGCATGAAAGGATTTCACATCAATTGTTTTTTTTTATTTCATTGAATTAATTTCCTGTGTTCTAGTATTTGGGGTGATCCTTAGCATGCACATGCAACATCTTTGGACTATTTTACTCCACTGAATGTATCTGGATGTTGTGGGTAATAATTAACTAATCATTATTTCCCAGAGCAGCATCAGATAGATCACACACAGTGATTTGTGCACAGCACCTATATCACATATTCTCCCTATAAGATTTACAAATGGGGTTAAATGAAGCTAGTACAGGTAGATTATCAGGATATCAGGATAATAAACATATAATAATTTTGGAAAATACACGATTTTCTATTTACTATTTGTTTGTTTGTTTTGTATTCAACTGTTCTCTCTTATGCAAGATAATTAAGTATTTCATTCTTATGTAATATGATTGGCAGGGAGCCCCTGAGAAAGCCTTCCATCTTCAATAACCTCTTTGTCAGGAAATGGTTCCTGATTTTATCCCAGGAACAGGAGCGAGGCTGGAATACAGTACTAGCACACACTCATTCACTCCTAGGAGCAATTTAGCTTAGCCATGTCCCCCACTGGGATGTTTTGATAGGAACCTAGAAAATGTAACCTGAGCTTAGGATTGAACTGGAAACACTGAAGCTGAGAAATGGTAATGCTGCACCAACTGCGCCACCATGCCACCCTTATTAATTTATGTCTTTTATAATGGATGGATATGACAAATTGCACAAGCCTGGGAGGGTGTATTATTTTTACACTTCATAAATGCAGGTTGTCGTGCTAATAAGTTATTACAGATAAGGACGATATTGAGAAATTTTACAGCTGTATTGATGTTATATCCAAACTTATGACCTGGGTCATTTGGAGAGTCATTGCTAAGCAGTGAACCGAACATGAGGGTTAAGAGTTTCGCTCTCGCTTCTACAAATCCTCTGCAGTCTCATCGCTCCTCAAGCGTGTCGGTGTCGCGCTTTGGCGTTTCAGCACCACAAGCTGAGGACAGCGACCAGTGCGCGTACTGAAATCCGGCCGGTACTCGGTATTAAATGCGCGACGTTTGAAATATCTGCTGTTTGCGCATTTGCACTGTGCATCACAACCTGGAAATGGCTCAGACAGAAACACACCGTCTTATGATCGGTGTAGTCATTTTGGTTTGTTTTTTTTTTCCCGGTAAAAGTAGAGGATCAGTCATTTCCTAGTATTTAAACTGTAGTGCCAAGTGGCATGTATTGGCTTTTGATCCCCTTCAACTACAGAGAGAGCGAGAGAGAGCGAGAGAGCGAGAGAGAGAGAGAGAGAGAGAGGCTCGAGGCGGCTGCCTCTGCAAATCTTAGAGGGGAAACGAAAATGAGCACCCTGCATTTCATTTTGCGCACGATGGAACTTCCTGTGGTGTTAGGCAACGACACATCATCTTATTTGCTTGAGCTGCAGGCACGAATGTGCATTTCTGTACCAATCATAAATAAAAAAAAATGCATTCCGGGTTCCAGTAGGTACTGCCAGGATCTGGTCCGAAGCAAGAGCCAATAGATCTCTGCGTCATCGGTTTTAGGAATAAACTCTATCCCAGATTTGCAGCCTGACAAATACACCAGCTGATACATCTGGAGAGAGAGAGAGAGAGAGAGAGTTTGTGTGCACCTCAGGGAGGAAGAGAAGACAGAAGCAGAAAGGGAGGAGGGAGGAGGTGGCAGAAGAAGAGTTCGAGCTCGCATTTGAAATTAAAAGTCGCTGCGTTCATCCTGCACGCGCTCCGGTCCTGCATCACGGAGCTAAGCTTGGTCTCGTGGAGGCTGTAGTCCTCTAACTGCCCAGCACTGTCTAACACTGTTGCTCTGAAGCTCATGGGCGAGAGAGCGGATGGCGTGCTACTACCTGGTGATTAGCTCCACACACCTCAGCAACGGACACCTCCGGAGTATCAAGGGAGTTTTCCGCGGTCCGCTGTGCGCGAGCGGCGGCGGCGCAGAATCTCCGGTAATGCTGATCCTACACACTTACACACGTATACACTGCACGCACGCCTTGCGCCTGCACCTTTACGACTTTCTGAAAGAACCGTACACGCAGATGCACGTGGTAACATTATGTTTGAGATTTTAACATGAGAGCGTCATCATGAATATTTTTTTAAACAAATACAATAATCCATATGCTTCAAATGCATTTATTAGCATAATGGTACCTTTAATGATCGGCAAGTGGCGCATGCTACCTTCACATTTAATTTTATCAGCTGTTTTGTGCTCTATATGTATTTCGGTTGGTGCTGTGTACTATAGTTACTAAAAATAAGCACTTGGTATTCAAATCATTTTTCCTGTTTAGAGTAAGTAGAACAAAACTCAAAGGTTCCTAGAACATAATTTAAGGGTTCACACACACACACACACACACACACATACGCATACACGCACACACACATACGCATACATGCACACATACACAAAACACCTTGGGAAATCTAGTTCCCCATTTTAAATGCTTCATAAGTGAACCACCCTAGGGAAGATGCCTAATCAAAAAGCAATCAAAGACTTCTTAAAAAAAGCATACTAAAACGAATTGCTAGCATACCCTATGAGTAAAATGCTGCCTCCACTTTGACAGATTTGAGTGCAGTGCATGGTAGTAATACAAACAGTGATTACAGTGAAATAACAACAACTAACGACTACCAATTTAATGTTTTCTAGCATTGGGATTGTTAAAGTATTTGTGGTTCTGGAACCATACTTACATGGGTTCTTGAAACATACAGGTCCAAAAAAGTTTTCAGGTGAAATCTGAACATTTTTAGTGTATACCAGACTTACAGAGAGTTTTGGTGATGTCAGTGATACCTGGTAGTGTTGCAGAATTTTACTCACAGAAATAAAATTAGCAAGTCATGTCAGGTTTATTATCACATGTATTCAAGGTGCAATAAAACTAGCATATGGTGGCAATGCACAAGACCTCAAGTGTGAGGAAAGATATTGTCTGAAATTGCATGTAATATGAATAGTGCAGATTTTATAGTATAATATAGAGGATGCAGTGCCATGCAAGTAGTGCTATAGAGGTACATGGGTGATTGATAATCAACATATTAAACATTTTATTGTTACTTGCTGGTCCAAGAAAGTTAACACTGGCAATCAGTTGTGCTGCCTTTTTTCATTGGTGTCAAGAAGATTAGTATCAGCATGCCCAGAAGATTTGCTTTGGCAAATTAAATTGAAAAGTAACAAAATATAACTTCAGCTGGCATCAAGGGCTCTTACCGTCAGTGTGTTTGGCTCTGAAATGTAATTGGTAGCAAGGATTGTATTTCTCCACATGCTGTTGTGGACAGTCAAAATGTAATAAACACCAGAAATCCAATGGAGTGACATGAACACTCAGCTTAAAATGTGTTTGTTCTTTATTGATCAAAACATAATTTGCTGCCTGGGTTTAATGAAAAAAGAGCAAAATCTAAGATCTAAACTGAGATAAATGCATTTCAGCAATGGTATCTAATAACCTTTCTTCATAGTCAAAGCTGTAATAAACAAAAAAAAATACTGTTTATCTTATGGTGTTTATCCTGTAGAGCTAAGTTATTCTATAAACACTGTTATACTGTTGGTCTTCATTTCAGCACTGATGATATTCATTTACCATTCTGGCTTAGTCACACCTTACTAGTTGCACAGTTTTATGATTACAACCTTAAAAATGTAGGACATATGGTGTAGCGCCTCCTTTTGCGGCCAATACAGCGTCAATTCGTCTTGGGAATGACATATACAAGTCCTGCACAGTGGTCAGAGGGA
>JAOVYV010000040.1:17077068-17088141 GCA_025674545.1 Hassar affinis | reverse complement strand
ATAGTTTCTGAATTTATTAATTGGGCTCAAATAACATTTTTATCAGGGAACTAAATATGTCCTGACATGAATATAACCAACTTTTTTTATTGCCTTTATGAGTAAATAAGAAAAAACCTTTTTTGTCTTTTATTCTATTATCTTTTATACCTTTTTATACTTAAAAAAATCACATATGTCATTGTGGATTTGGCTGTCTTCATTTCCTTTAGGCTTCTGGGACTCTACACAGTGTCAAAAGAAGAAGAGCTCTGTGCCTGATGGATCAGCTGTCCAGCAGAGAGTGAAGCACGCAGAGCAGAGGACGTCCCTTGGAGACAATCTGACACCCATCCCACACACTCGAAGCCCGTCGCAGCTGGAGTGCAGTCAGTCAAACGGGGCTCTGTGCTTCATCAACCCTCTCTTCCTACAGACACACCGCTTTGAACCTGCTTCAACAGAGACTGTCACCTCAGCAACATCTGGAGAAAACAGCGCACTTTCAGACAGCAGCAGCTCCTCTACTCAGGGCAAAAGCCATACAACACCTCAAAGCATTCTTCTCCGTACCATCAGTGCAGAACGCAACAGAAAATACGGCGTAAATAGGGAAAAAAGTTTGTCCCGCTCCCCTCCACCTCGACCACCCCCACCCCGCACCATTCCGCGTAGACCAGACTTCCCAGTCAAGCAGAAGAGCATGCCAGAGACTGGCGTTAGCTGGATCAAAATACCCCAGGAGAAACCCAGCCTGCTGGGGCGCCTGAGTTCCTCGTTCAGTTCCCTCTCACCCTCATCCTCACCACCCAAGAAGATCAGCTCACCCATCCCCATGCCATCTTGCCGTGGAAAAAGAGCTTCGAGCATTCATGATGCAGACGGTCAACTCTGCCACCTGGCACTGGAGGACCAGGTCATCGAGCAAGCAGTGTCCCAGAGCCTGGCCAAGCAGGCACTGCGGAATGCAGCCATGGAGAGCAGAAGCCCTGCAGAGGAGGGCAGCCCCATGGGGCGAGAGAGACTCAGTGACATTAGCATCTCCACCTCCTCCTCTGATTCTCTGGACTATAGTCACAGCTTCACACTGCCAGCAGCAGCCAGCCACTCCAGAGCTGACAGCAGCCTGGAAGAGGAGGAAGAAGAGGAGGAAGATGATGGCGTAGGTGTGGAGAGCGATCAGGAGCTGAGCATGGAGCCACCCTTCAAGCCCAAGAAGCGGCACAGCGCTGGCACCTTTATGCTCCCGCGTGCACTCAAAGGACATCTGCGTAAGGTCAGCGGCGTCTTTAACTCGCTCATGACACCAGAGAAAAGAGCAGTCAAAAGGATTGTAGAGCAGTCCCAGAACAAAAGCACCTACTTTGGCTGCCTGGTGCAGGACTACATGAGTTTCATGCAGGAGAATTGCAGTTGCCATGAATCAGGCCTTGAGCTGCTGCAGACTGTCCGGCAGTTCATGACTCAAATGAAATCCTACCTGCTGCAGAGCTCCGAGCTCAACCCTCCCATTGAGTCACTCATTCCAGAGGACCAGATTGGTAAGGACACTTTATATCATTTCAACTATTTATAACTGGGCAGTTTAAGTAATGATTTAGTGAAAGGCAAACAGAATCATTCTGATAATTGAAAATACATGCAAACTATTTTCCCCACAGAACTATATGTAAATCTATTTCCCCATCAGTCATATCAGTCTGCTGGTCATATCAGTCTGTTACCGCTGGTCACTGTTTGTTCACTAGCTGTCTCCTCTGTCTCCTTTTTCTGATGTATTTTATAATGAAATACTCTGACATATTTAACTACATAATGTATGTTAAATTGGGTGTTTGTATATATTGGCCAGTGTAAGGGTCTCTAGTGTAACTAATTAGTTGTATTATAGCAAACATCTGGTATATGTGTGCTGGTTTGGGAAAGCCCATTGGACACTGCAGCTGGATTCTGGTAAACAGCTGAGGGAAAACATGCAGAGTTGGGTTTTCCAAAATTGTGTTTTTCTGGCAGGAGTATACTTTGATGTTGCCAGTGTCTGTATGTTAAGAAAACAAAAATATATTTAACAAAATCTTATTGACTTTTTTTGTGTAATTTTTAACCTTGACTTTGCTTCCTGCCTGCAGAAATAACAGACAATGATTAGTTACAGACTAGACAATAATGAGACTTGTATTTTAAGGTTGAACCTCACCCCGTGAGACAGAGGCTGGTGTTAACGATGAAAATGTACAGTTCTTTAAAATTTGGAAGTGATGACGTTTTTCCTTGTTATGGGTGTAGTTATGGGTAGGTGAGGCATCGTTCTGTGGAAATGGGAATGGAGTCTTTACGTGCAATTTTCTTATTTTCACTTTTGAGTATAGTCTGACTTAAAATGGAAAGCCTGTAGTTTTCAGATCAATATCTATTAGAAAATGTAAAAGAAAATACCAACACGAAGAGATTTTGGTTAGTGACATACTAAATCAATCTTTCATAAAATTTCGTTTACTGAAACTTTGAAAATCACTGCCTGCAATATACTGACACAATGCTCTCTTTCACCGAGTGGCAACTTGTGACTAATGGAAATCCACCACCAAGATTTAAAAAAAAGTAGAAGCAACACGAACACTGATTTATAAAATTGTGGAAAAAAAGAACCTGACTTCTATGTATTTTAATTCTAAGAAGCAATTATCACATAGTGCTGCCAGGCATTTGACAATCAGATTGTGCAATCGGTTGCACCTGTTGTGTTCCTCTGTCGGGAATGTCTTTGCTATCTGATTTCATATTATTCATCTTCCAGATAATTTGTGTGTACTAGCAATGCAGGTCCCAACACAACTGCATGAGTTCCATGTGAATAGTAAGCTTTCGTATATGAGCTGTGTAGGTGAAATTTAGTTTTTCTTTTGTATATAAAAGCCTTTATCTGTTGTAATGTGGTCCAGTTATGAAAGCTGGTGATTATCATTTTTTTATAACAAACATGGGCTAGGGGTAGTGGTACAATCCGTTTTTTTTTTTCTTATTTTGCTTTGAGTTCGACTTGTTTTGAGTTCCACAAGAATGCTGTAATCCACTTCCGTTTTTCTTAGAACATAAACAGTCGGCTCTGTGCTCCAATAAAAGTGTTTCTTTCCAGATGTTTTTTGCACATCTCTCCAGCCAAGTGGGCCAGTGTCTCCTGCCCCTGCGCTGTGCTCTCCACCAATCACTGCTAGTGCTTTTGAGGCAGCCCCTCTCTGTTTGCTGTGACCTATTAGTAAATGGGTAGGTGGATGTAAGTCGAGAATGTAATAAGAGGGGACAAAAGGACATTTGTTTTCTGTTTCGGGACTTTGTACTCATTAAATCTTTTTTTATAGAACACAGCATAGAAATGCATGTATGTGCAACAAGGTTCTTTTTTCATGTACACAAGTATAGTCACTTAAGCTAGGCTTCAGAGATAAAAGCTGAACTCCTATCAAGTGGTTAACTGTTCAGATTAAGCTGTCTCCTCTCCGAGGTCTATTTTAAGTAGGGAGAGATAGTCTTCCTATCTGGGTTTTTTTAACCCACTTCTTGTTGATGGCAGGAGAGGATATATATTGCTCTTGAGATGCCTGAGGAAACCCTGTTTCCTGTACACTGACAGAGTTTTGAGAACTTCCCAAAATGAGAATAGAAACTGCGTTAGGTGGGGTAAAGATCCTCTTGGAACAAATTAAAGGTGTATCTCAAGGAAGTGAAGCTTGAGGCAAACAGTGAGGGGATTTTTTTTTTACTCTGTGTGTTTCTGTGTTGGAGAATGACGCAGTTAGTGACCATATTTCACTACGATGGTCTGTTGTGTGTGTTTTGTGTGGGAGGCATGAGTGGATTCAGTTCTCTTCTCTCTGGCTTGTTATCCTGCTTTGGACTGTAGAGCTAGCTTGAGGGAGTGGGGGTGGGGGGTTGTTGTTGTGGCAAAAGTTCTGCTGCACGCAGTAGAAGACTGCCTCCCAGACTTGGGCTGGCCTTGACTGATTGATTCCCCTAGTCTGCTTTCTTTTCTTGTGAGCTCTGTCTCTTTGTCCTATCTGTCACTGTCCTTGCACAACAAGGCTGTTGTCATTCAGCAGAGTTAGGATCTAAATTACATTTCAATTCATGTATGAATAATTGAAATGTTCATTTAAATTTCCATCACTCCCTTCTGCATTGTGAGAAAGAAAAATCATGTTTGCTTAAGTGGGACTGCATTCCTCTTGTATGTATGAGGATTTGTGTAAGCAGACAAGTCATTTCTAATGATTTACTTTTATTATTACCTGTTCTCGTGGTGCTACAGAGTTTACCAGTTCCTTGTATTATCAAGATGCTAATACGTTAAGTCACTTTAACTGATTTCTGCTAGACATTAAAATTAAACTGGATGAAATTGTACATAGACACACTGATGTAGGTTAAGAACTTATTTATTTCAGTCCTGTTCTTTGACGTATGTGGTGCAAATTGAATACATATATGGTGGCTCACACAATTAATTGCTGGACCATGCTTTGGGCTTCATGAGTACCCACCATTTTAGCATTTTAAAAGCATGAGCACGGAGCAGCATGACTACACGGAGCTGAAAGTTTCTTTCCTGCTCATAACTAACAGACAGGGCATTCACTGTGCATGCCTCAGGCACAGACAGCAAGGGGGGGCACAAGCATTTTCATAGCTCTGTTAAATGGCAAGTTACATTTCAGAAATGTATTATAATATTTTCACTGTGTTGGAGTTAAGGTCAAAGTATGGCATAAGGCTATCAGCTAAAGTTGTTTAACATGATAGGAATCATTGTTAGAAATGTCAGAGACTCAGTCATTTGAACGAATTAAAATGATTGCTGATGATTGCATACATTTTCCCCAGCCTGGAGCATTTCTAATGAATTTTAAATTATGCTTATTCTTAAATTATGTGGTAATGGCCTGTATTGTGTTTACAAAATGACTGACAGAAGGCACATCCATACACAATCAAGCAGTCCAGACCAGAATCCATTTTCCACACAGGTTTTCTCATCTAACTTCCGTTAAGGCCACAAACCCATCCATAGTTTTATCAGGTTCTGAATATCTTCCAGGTTAGTGAGGAAAAATAAAATCACTACTGCAACTTTAGGTAAAGTTCTTGTTTTATATTTAATGGCCTTGTTTTAATGGTCCAACCATGCATACAGTAGCAATCGTGCATGAAATACATTTGAGGAGTGTAATATCAATTTAATGTATTTTTATTATATCCTAGCTTACATTAGAAAGTTTTGGGCATTACAGACATGACATCATCTAGTTCTCTGCAGAGTGGGGAAGAACAAAGGGAGAGAAGAAACATCACATGCCTGAAAACTGACCAAGAAACATTTACTTCCCTAGTGAATAAGTGAATACTTAAGCTGACAGGAGCACATTTTTCTTCATAGTCAGCATTTCTGGTCACCTGAGTAGGCAGTTACACATTAAATTCTGCTACTAGAGCCTTGTGGTTTAACTTCCAGTGCATGATTACTCCCTTTTGCAATATAGTCATGAGCTTTGATCCAGCTTTGCCCAATCAGTGAGAGGTAAAACATGTCTACTGGAATCACAGCTAGACTTTTCTGTGAAGTGTTTTGGAGAATCAAGTATGGAAATATTGAGTGAACGTATTCCCCCTTTTCTGAAAATCAAATGTAATATTCGCTCTGTGGAAGGTCTTGGCCTCTATATTCACAGCCACAGCTATTTCTGTTTTTAACACTTCTAAATACAGCTCCTAGAGTCATATTAATATAGTGTGGGAGGGCATGTTTGGTTTTAAAGTGGTTTAATTTTTGTGCATACATGTTTATCATTCATAATATGTAATCGTTCCATTGACTAATTCTGCCCTTTTCATGTGTGTGGGTGAATGTATGAATCATCCTCTTACTTAACTCTGCATAGCTGTAGCAGGTTATTTTCTCTTACAATTGGGACATGTGTGTTTGCTGACCATTATTGACCAACTCCTTTATCCCTACCTAGATCAGGTACTGGAGAAGGCCATGCACAAGTGCATCCTGAAGCCTCTGAAGCCTGTGGTGGAGGCGGCTCTGCACAACTTCCAGGTGAGCACTGGAGTCTGTCAGCAGCTGAAGGAGAACCTGGCTCTGGCCAAAACCAAGCAGCCACAAGAGATGGGTGTGGATGGAGCCATGCCACCGGACCCTGTGGCCATAGAGAAGATTCGTCATAAGTTCCACAATATGAGAAAGATGTACTCGCCTGAGAAAAAAGTGTCACTTCTGCTCCGTGTCTGCAAGCTCATTTACACTATCATGGAAGACAATTCAGGTAAGAAATGGTGCAAAAAGACTACAGCCATGTCTTTCTTTAGATGGAGCTTGAACATGGTATTAAAATGGTGGGTGTTTTTAGGGAGAATGTATGGGGCAGATGACTTCTTACCCATGCTGACATACGTGTTGGCTCAGTGTGACATGCCTGAGCTGGACACAGAGATTCAGTACATGATGGAGCTATTGGACCCCTCTCTGCTGCATGGAGAAGGTACCTCACTTATTCAGTATTAATTCATAAGCAGGGTGCCACATCTAAAAAGCACTATTTAGACTCTGGAGCTAAGCTAAAAATGTTCAAATTAGAATTTCCCCTTCCTTGTAGGTGGATACTACTTGACTAGTGCATATGGAGCCATGTCTCTCATTAAAAACTTCCAGGAAGAGCAGGCTGCACGGGTGCTGAGCTCAGAAACCCGTAACACACTCCACCAATGGCACCGCAGACGCACAGCTCAGCGCAGCACACCATCCGTGGATGATTTTCAGGTGACACACTCACCACATACTATACATGACTCTACTAATTGTAGGCCAGGGTCAAATTTTATCGTTTGTGTTTGGGAAAGCACTGACTCACTTCCCTGCAAAATGGGCTTTTGAGTGCAGGAAAAGCATTGATGTAAGTGATGTTTGACAAAGTAAGGGTGTTCAGTACGTGAAAAATATCATGTCAATATCCTTAATCAATGATCTGCCCTAGAATTCTCACCAGAAATGACACCCAAATAATCTACAATGACCTTGCATTCAGGATATGAGGGGTGGGGACAGCTAAAGTGATGTAACTACAATTACATCACAGTTTGCTTAAACAATCAAATACGATAGTGGGTTTAGTAACTAAGTAGCATATAAGATGAACTGGATTGTGTTTTTACATCTCACTGAACTGGTGAGGATTGAAACAGTCAATACAGAAGCCTGTCGGTTCGGTGAGACATAAACGACTAGAATAGGGCTGGGCAATATGATATAATATTGACATTGTGTTAAGTGATGTCATAATTCACTTTTCTGAGATATCACTGGCATCACAATATTTTTAAATACGATTTTGAAGGTTTTTAATTGAAAACTCTGAAAGCAGTTTATTAGGTGATAAAGTTTTTAATCTTTTTTTTTTTTTTTTTTTTACATATTCCTTTTAACTTTTCCTGGTCATTATTTACTTTGTATACATGAAGTGATAGAATTAATTCAGTTTCTTTTGTGTAACACTACTATTTTGTCAGTAGTTTGTTAGCAAATCTATACCTCATGATGTGACTTTATCTTATATCGCAGAGATGTCTTTAGGTTTCATGATATATATTTTTGTCACACAACCCTTTTATTGCCCAAACCTAATCTATTGCCAGGAAAAAAGTTCGAACATGTACTTTCCGGGGCTTGATATTGTGTTGTGTATTGTGTATCGTAAAGCTGTCTTCACCTCTCGTGAGATATGGCGTTTCTGAAATTTCACCCCACCAGTAAGAAAAAAGAAAGATAAAATAATATGAAAGGTATAGTTTTAAAAAGCTATTTTTATTAATTATAATTTATTATGATTAAGATAAGTAAGCACTATTTGGAAACATAATGCAGTTTTTGTCTTTATGCGTAGAACTACCTAAGAGTGGCACTCCAGGAACCAGACAGTGGTTGTACAGCTAAAACTCTGCAGGTGTGTCCATACGCCACCACAGAGGAGGTGTGTCTGTTATGTGCTGAAAAGTTCAAGGTGCTTGACCCTGAAGACCATGCCCTGTTCCTGCTGACTGAGGAGAGCACACAGCAGCTGGCCCCGGACACACACCCACAGAAGATCAAAGCAGAGCTGCACAGTCGCCCACAGATTCAGCCGTTTTACTTCGTCTACCGCCGAATCCAGAACCTCAACCTCACTTCTCCAGCAGATGAATTCAATGGCAACTCCATGCCTGTCTGAGCCTGAAGCTTGTGTGTAATGCATTTCCTCTTACCTAATGACCGCAAGTTTTTTCACAGCACCATAAAGCCAAGTGTGCTGTTTTGGAAATGTTTGCATCTGAAGGAAACGGAAAATGATGCTGGGCGCGGAGGAAAGAAGGAAGGAAGGATGTGTCTGACAGATGCTGCGTTTTCAGCTCTTCTTTGTCTTTTTTTAATCTTTTGGGAACTGGAACGTGAGCATCACATATGAGGAAGCTACTTTTATGTTGTGTATGATACAAAAGAGTTGGTATTAGGCAAGAGAGTGGTGAGAATATGTATGTTCATAATGGAAGGAGTCCTGTTTCATGGTTGTTTCTATGCTGAGAAATTTTCTGTACTGCTTCAGTATAAGTAATGCATAATACAGAGTTCTGTATGAGTGCCCTTTTTAAAGGGCAAAGTGTTTTAAATAGCCTTCTAATGCTCATGGACTATGTGCTCAGCTTCCTGAAGCTGCTTAGCACATAGTCCGACATGTTGTGTAATATGAGCAACTCCACTGCCAAGGACATGGAGATATAGAATAGATATCTATATCAGACTTTACACGTTGCATTTTTATGTACTGAAAATCTATTTGTTAACATTTTTTTTAATGGATTTAATGCAGTTGCTGGTAAACTGCTTTCTTTTTTTATGTATGAAAAATCATTAGTATAATAATGCATGCATTTGTTGGTTAAGAATATCAACTAAGAAACAGGCACTGTTGCCAGTGAGATTTTATCATATGCATATTTGTGTGAATGACGTCATACGTGTCAGCGCTGGTAGTCAATCAGTTGTCCACAAACAGGTTGCAATGCTCCCAATCCCTGTTAATTTATAAAACATTTTTGCAATGAAGATATTTTTAAATGAAATCTTGAATCCAATTTGTAGGGAATACTGTACTACTGACAAGTTAAAGGCTTGTATGTGAATAATTCTGAGCTGCATCTCAGTGTTTTTTGGTCCTTGCTGGCAAGTTTCTGAAAGTGTGCAATGGGACAGGAAGGTTGTTTCAAATTAAGCAAGTTACAGGAGTAGAATGTAATATCAGGACAGGTTAACTAGAAGGTAATCAAAAAGGGAAAGTACATTCAGTAGAAGAACATCTCAAGCAGTGGATTTTATATATGTGTTACTGTAAATTGATCATGTAACAATTGACTAAATTGTGAGTTTTTTGTTTGTTTTGTTCATTATAAGTGTATGGCTAACCACAAAGATTGATGTTTGCCAAGTGTCTGATTTCCTGTTAAAGTGCTGTGCATTTTTATGTCTGGACATCCATGGATCAATCCAATACCCCTGTAGCATCGACAGAAGCACGTCATGACTGTCAGGAAAAACACAAGACGTGATGATAAATTGTCTTTTTTATGTCTAAATATATAATGTGATTTTTAACTAGATATTTTAAGGTTAACGAGTATATATTTATATGTGATCTGTGCAGGTTTTATCACAGATTTTTTTTGGGGGGTGGGGTAATTCAAATGTGTTTAAAGGTGTATTATATTGCAAATGTTTCACTACTAGCACTCCCATAACTGTAAGGTTTCTATGTGCCATTTATTCATGAACAATACTATTTTGCACACAATAAAATTAAAATATATGCACTTCTGTCTTTTTTTTCATTCATTAATTCATTTTCAATAGCAATTTTATCACCTTGTGTTAGATGGCAATCCATCAGGGCAACAAAAACACACATGCACACCCAATCCACTGACTTGCATGCTTTTTTTTTTCATTTGTTTTTCAACTTCCCAAAGTCTGTCATAACCTGCCCTACCATCCCCATCATGTATAAGGACCCATCACTTATTTAAACATAGTTTGTAAATTAAATATACTGAAGAAGGAATGTTACTCAACTACTAGTGCATCTCAAAAAATTGAATATAGTGGCATTTGAAAAAGGTAAACTGTCATTTTATATTCATTACGTATGAAGTGACATATTTCTAGCAGAAATCCAGTATCTCAAACAGTATATACAGACCCATTCCAAAAAATTTTAATATCAAGGAAAAGTTTATTAATTTCCATAATTCTGAATGGAATTATGGAAATTAATCAACTTTTCCATGATATTCTAATTCACATTCAAAACGTTAAACTTAGATTAGATTATAGATTCAGTGCCCACAATTTAAAAGATTTCAAGTATTTATTTGTTTATTTTTACATAATTTGGGCTTCCTGTCTAGGGTTGTTCCTGCCTTGCACCCTAAGCTGCCGGTTAGGCACTGGCTCTCCCGTGACCCTGAAATAGGAATAAGTGGTTAAGATAATGAAATGAAATAATTTGGGCTTCCAGCTCATAAAACCCACAAAAACAGGAATTCAAAAAAATTGAATACTGTGGAAAATCAGCCCAAACAGTAGGATCACATCAAATCAATCAAAATATGGTACTTTCAAAAGATATGTCAATCTTCAATACTTGGTTGGGAATCCCTTTGCTTTAATCACTGCCTCGATGCAAAGTGGCATTGAGGCAACTAGCCAGTAGCACTGCCTGGGAGTTATGGAAGCCCAGATTTTCTTGATACTTGCTGTCAGCTCTTCTTTGTTGTTTGGTCTGGTGGCCCTCATTTTCCTCTTGAGAATACCCCATAGATTCTCAATGTTTACTCCATGTTTGGAGAATACCCCAAGATTCTCAGAGTTGGCTGGCCAGTCAAGCACTTTGGTGCTTCCGGCAGCATGGACAGGGGCCAGGTCCTGCTGGAAGACGAAATCTGCATCTCCATACAGATCCTCAGCAGAAGGAATCATGAAGTCCTCTAAAACATTCTGGTAGACTGATGTGG
>JAOVYV010000040.1:17013740-17025206 GCA_025674545.1 Hassar affinis | reverse complement strand
TACAATGTAAATAGTCATGAAAATAAAGAAAACGCATTGAATGAGAAGGTGTGTCCAAACTTTTGGCCTGTACTATATTTAGATATACAGAAATATTTCACAAATCAGCAAATAAGGATGCCTATGTATAGTTTAATAATCTCACTAAGGGAAGAAAATCAACAAGCATAAACCAACCCTCACATAATGTTACAGTCCAGACAAGCCTTGCCTAGTTGGTTAGCTTTATTGTGTTTAAAAACAAGCTACTGCAGCTCCTACAAGGATGCAGCAGAAAATTATTCACATGCCATTCTCTTCAGCATTAGATGTCATTAGATGTGCTTAGAACTCAAGATTAGAGCAAGGTTCTACAGCTACCTTCATATGAGGGATTATTCAAATACTTAAAATACAAAGTAATTTCAGAGTAATTACTGGATTTTATTTTTTTAACTAATTACTGGTCTATCAAAAGTGTTTAGTCTTAAATGGGATACACATTATAAACAAGCTACACTTGTCAATATCAATTTCAATTCAACAGAAATTGCCTCATAAATGAACTAGTCTATCCAGCACTGAGAATTTGTTGTATAGTAAATGACATTTGGTATGAGCTACAAAGTCACTCAAAGAATGTAACAGCAAGCCACAGACAAAGGGAGGGAGGCAAATATAGCGTTATATATACTTTCTGGTGTTTGAAAAATCAACAGCTTGTGACATACCTTTTTAAATTTGTCTAAAAGAGAGCTGAATAGATCATTCGTGAGAGATTCAAAACTTTTCCAAGCTGTGGTGTTAGATGTAGGTAATTTCCAAATAGATGACATTATATTTTGCTTTACATTTCCATATTCCACCTCATCCTCCAGAACAGCTAGCATGCGTTCTTTCATAATCTCTGAACTAGTAAATATTTTTTAATTTTTCCCCGAAAATCCAGGCAACCTGGAGGGAAGTTATCATGGCCTCTCTTGCTCAGAACACGAGCGGACCATGACGGACTGTCTCGTTTCATTGCTAATGGTTAAGTTTTAAACTTTGTGTAAATGATCAGTTCTCAGGGTAAACCCGTTGATTTTTACTTTAGACGGTACCATTTTGTCAGCAAGAACACACAGGTGAGAGTGAAAGCACAAAGACACTTAGGGAGAGAAAGAGTGGCTTTCCTACTGGAGGAAACTGAATGTGGAACCTTTTTTCACTTTAAACATTTTTCTTTGGGGAAATGCATTCTAATTTTTACATTTGATCCGAACATCGAAACATTAACTGAACCAACTGTGATAAAAGGAAATGCTCCTAAATCCGTCCTAAATGTAGCCTGTCTATTCATCACAAATATTCTTCATAAAAGTTAATGTTGTAAGACTGTACACAGGTAGAAAATGTCCTTCATCCATCCTTCCTTCCATTCATCCATCCATGCATCCATCCAGGCTATCTTTCTTTCTTTCTTTCTTTCTTTCCTTCCATTGAATGGTATTCATTTGTTCAGTCTCTCTTATTTATACAACACTTGTCTGACTAGAACTGGAACAAGAGCACAGTTTGTGTATGAGTTTGGGTACTTGATCACTTTTTTAAATGAGGCCGCTGTAGTTTAGTATAATAAACTGTTAGCTGTACAAAGTGTGCAGAACATGAAATCCCCTATGTGTAATGACCTTTCAGTTTGTACCTCTTATGCATTTCCTCACCTGACAGCTCTGATAACTGTCTTCAGAGGAGCAGACAGATCGTCCACGGTGACATCACAGTGACAGCCCTTCTCATCAAAACATTCCTCTCCTCCCAAACTGTCAGCTAAGAATAAGAGATGGAAAAACGAGAGATAACAGTTTAAAGAAAGGTCTAGTAAAATTGTAACTAAGAGTATGTAAGTATGAGTGAAACATAAGCATCATGTGAAACATTTTGACACTGAATCAGCAACCCTGAAATTATCCAGCCATGCATTATTATAAAGAATCACATGGCAAAAGGTGAAAATCAATACATTTGGGTTAACACAAGGTTAATGTATTTTTATTAATTAATAACCTAATTAAATGTATTGTAAAAAGGATATTGCAAGTCTATCACATATGCAGCTGTCCACATAATCAATAGTCCATTTGAATTTAGAACCTTGTGC
This sequence comes from Hassar affinis, assembly GCA_025674545.1. NCBI lineage: Eukaryota > Metazoa > Chordata > Actinopteri > Siluriformes > Doradidae > Hassar > Hassar affinis. The sequence continues at coordinate 17,023,084 of JAOVYV010000040.1, read as the reverse complement.
ATAGACTCCCTTGGTGTGGTTCATTCATGTGTAAGTGTGAAGAAAATTCAACCATGATTCACCCCAGCTAAACATGCGTTGCTTAAAACAGATTGTAAAACATTGACACTGTTGTAACAGTAAAGTAAAGTAAGTCCAGCAATTCTCCAACACACACATACAGTATATACAGTACAGGCCAAAAGTTTGGACACACCTTCTCATTCAATGCGTTTACTTTATTTTCATGACTATTTACAGATTGGGGTTGGGACCATGAGTTGTGTTGTGCAAATTATGATTATTTTATAATATGAATTATATTATGAATGAACTAGTTTTGATGCCTTCAGTGAGAATCTACAATGTAAATAGTCATGAAAATAAAGAAAACGAATGTGAAGGTGTGTCCAAACTTTTGTTTGAACAGTACCTGATTTCCTGATCATATGAACTTCCTCAGCTCTGAACATTTACAACATAACACGTGGACATGTTGTGAAACCAGGCTTCACATACAAATACTGCCCTACACTGCATACACAGCTGCTAAAGTGTTTGAGAAACCTGAACAAATGCAAATGTTTTTCATTTGTGGTTTTGGAATGTACTAAAAAGAGAGACAGATTTTCAAAGTCAAACCATGATATTTCCTGTCATTTAAGCTTATATCATTGCCTTGCTGAGTCCCACTTTGCAATAAGATTAACTGGCCTTTAAATACTGAAACAATGAGAATTTTTCCATCACAAGCTGAGCTGAACCACTTTTAGAAGGACACAGAGTCCAACCTGGCTCTGTCTCTTCCTCTCTATCTTTCTCAATTCTCTTCATTTCCACTGAGGGCCACTCTGGAAACTATTGAATTGAAGCAGTGGATGTACATACCATACTCCCCCATATCAAATGGCACAAGATGTAAACTTGAACACACCAAGACAAAATACAGAGGCTGACCTCAACTTCAGCAAACAGGTCAGAAAACAAAATGTTTTTGAAAGCCTGGGGAAGTTTTTAAGCCTTTCAGTTCTGGAGTTACAGACATTATAACACAAACTTTCACCCGGGAATCTGTCCAGATCTCGACCGTCTAATGCTCCACCAGTGGTAGACAGATGGGTGAAAAATGCAATGCAAATCCACTGCCACTGCAGTGAGGTAATTTTGCTGACACGGTCTAGGGAAGGATTATTGCAATTCAGTTCAAAGCTATTCTGACTGATAACCTTTATCCTATGATGAAACGTTTCTACACTGATGGGAATGGTCTCTTCCAGAATGACAATGCCCCCATTCAAAGGGCTCACTGAATAGTTTGTGTATGAAAATATAGAAATCATATGCTATGTTACACTCCATTTTAGCATTTATATCACATTTATAAAAAGTGAGGCAGTTATAAGTTCTGATAATCGTAACATAAAGTCCTTTCACACCCCAAATATTTTGGAGCAGTCAATGTTCATTCAGGTTAACTATGGGCTTATATAGACTTCTGACAACCACCGAAAAAAAAGCAGAGGGTTCTCATGCAGGGACAATTCATAAAGATATCTTAATATGTTCTTTTATTGCCTACCATTTCTATAACCTTTGCTCCTGGTAAGCAATATTAATTTAGGATTACAATCAATAAATTTACACTTTAGCTAGACGTACACACCTTTTCATTTCACCTACCTTCGGGCATAGTGCGTGATTGGCTCTTGAGCCTGAGTGAGGGTCGGAAACGTGTTCGGTCATTGAAACTCCAGCTCTTTTGTACCTTGGCTGGGCTGCTCCCTTCTGTGGTTACATCAGTCACAGGAGAACGTCTATCATTCAGTGATGTCTGCCTGCTCTTAATGCTCTGACCACGAGGACTGGCCATGCGCACACGTTCCTTAAAGCTCAGTTTCTGACTACATGAGGGAAGGAAAAAGAAAGATCTCTTAAATATAGTTCAATTTCAGGTAAAAACAAATGACTGATAACAGTGATGACTGTTTAGCTTTCTGATATACAATGACTTGCATAAGTACTCACCCCCATCAAACTTTTTCAGATTTTGTAGTGATAAAATCATGAACTGAAATTCATGAAAAACTCAACTGCAACTGGGACTTCTACCATTTGTTTCTGACAGTATGTTGAAAGTGCATTTTTTGCATGGCGATACAGAAGTTAGTTTAAAAAAAAATAGCAGACTTTTGTTGGTTACACAAGTATTCACCTCTATAAAGCAAAACCACCTTCCCAGATATGTCTCTGTTAGCTTTTTCAATCATCTTTTTCAAAGAAGGGGCCCCTTAATTTTGGCAAAATTGCTTAGATTCTGTCAGATTGGATAGAGGTCACTGGTAAACAATAATTTGAAAGTCTTGCCACAGATTCTTAATCAGATTGAGGTTTTGGCTTCGGCTGGTCCATTTGAACATATTTAGGTTTCAGCTACTGGAACAGATTTTCTTCTATGATTGTCCTGTATTTGGCTCCATCCAAACTGCCCTCAACCATGACCAACTTCTCGGTCCCTGCTGATGAATGCATCCCCTTAACACGATGCTACCACCATCATACTTCACTGTGGGAATTGTGTTCTCAGAGTCACTGTGTTGGGTTTCTGCCACATATAGAGCTTTGTGCCAAGGCCAAAATGCCAATTTTGGTCTCATCAGACCAGAAAAACATTTTCCATATTTGCTGAGTCTCCAAAATGCTTTTTGGCAAACTCCAAATGAGATTTCAAATGGCTCACTCCTCTGCCATGTAGCAGCTTTATGTAGTGTCCTGGTAATTAATTGTATGATTTCCAAAGGCAAACACTTACACATTTAATTCTTTCACCATATTAATTTTCCCCTCTCTTCAATATTCTGGTCTTTTTTTGTGTAGATTAATGACATAATCATGATGATTCCAATTTAGTCCATTTCAGTTGCAGGTAACAATGCATGATATGGAAAGGTTCAAGGGAGGTGAATATGTAGACAAGGCACTGTATTTCCACTTTCCATTTTCATTGTATTTCCATTTTTTTTCAAGTTTTAATGCAAAAAATGTTTAATTATGTTCATTCAAACAACTTCAAGGCTGCATCTGACAACTTCCCTGCACTAAAAGTATGCCCTTTACTCATAGCCTAAACAACATAAATAGACTGACATGCAATGCACTGAGCATTCTATAACAGGCAATGTTTTCAGGCCAATAAGTCATGATCATGGGAGCTGGAGACATTATAAACCAAAAAGAAAGATAAGATCAGTAAAAAGGTAAAAATAAAATAAAACTGAGGTAAATGCCTCCCTCTTCGAATAACCCCTAAACAGATGCAGATGCTACGTGAACAGTACCAAGAAGTGTGAGATGATAAGAAAAGAGAATACTAGTGGCTTGAGCTTGGCTCAAACACAAGTTAGCACTTAGTCCTCACAGATGAAACTTTGTGAAATACTAAGCATAACTCAGAAGCATACGCATGCAACATGCAAAGGTGGGCATTAATACAATTAGAATTTGCCTAACATCAAAGGCCATTTAAAACTGAACACAAAAGATGGGAAAGCTTCCTAATAAAATCTAAAGCCCCACACAGCTGCCTTCATTAAGTGTCATATTAACACTATGATGGTTTAGATGCTATTTATGAAACAGATCAAATCATGCATGGTGCAGACAGTCATTCACAATGGCAAAATCAGTATTCATCTTTTGTTGGGTGTTCAGAGTCATTTTGTGCCCAAATATGGGGAATGCAGTGAGAATCTGGGGTGATCTAATGTGAGCTCTTCAGGTAACAGGTAGCAGGCAGAAGAGTGGATCACTGTTTTAGCCCCTCTGTGGGATCACATTGGAAAGATAAAAGGTACACTTGGAATATGAGTCACTACCCATGCACCTGCAGTTAGTCAGCATTCTCATTGGTTATCAAGTGGCCATAGCAGAGGGGGATGCTGGGTACCTATAATTCCTTGTGGTATACTTCCTGAAGAGCTTCTGTCTATTACTATGAACATTACTAGGAGCGTGAGAGACAGATGGGCATGGATTAGTTAGAATGTGAAGAGAAAGTAGATTTCTTTCAGTGGAACAAACAAATGTGTGGTTTGGAGAAAAAGACACACACTTGGTTGCACAGTAAAAGCCAAACATTTCTGGCTTTGTTAATCCTTGCTTTTCAAAAAAACTGTTAAAAGCACAATGAGTGGCAGACATGCATGGATACAGTAATCACCCCCAAACACATTAAATACACATGTTAAAGCCCACCCAAACATCAGAATACTGTATATAAAAAACAGTTTGTTACAATTTGTTAGTCAATTAAAGGAGAATTGTACCGTACAGAGCTAGGGTTTGCCACTCTGGCCAGTAAAACACATCACACTACAAAAATCTCAAGTTATTTTATTAATGTGGTTCACAGCTTAGTTGTATTTACAGCTTAGCTTTTTCTCTTGGTGTGTTTATAGTTGAGGGGAGTCTTTGCAGAAACATACTACGGCATATTTGCCACCCACCAAGGGGAATATAAATTACTTAATGTAAGCCTTATATGTCTGGTTATGCTGCTGTTCTTGCTTTGACTATGAATCACACACCCAAAATCCAATTAAGCTGCTAATTAAAAGCAGTGTAGGTTGAATGTAGGAAAATGTTCTGGGTTTTTTACCATTACTTACAAAAGCACCAGCAATGAGCTAAGATGAAATTACCAGGAAATTAACAGAGCAAGAAACTGCATTTTAAGCAGTGAATTCAGATTAATGTGTAACTACTTAAATATGCTCAACCATTATAAATGTGACTGTGTACATAAGTACATTTGCTAAAATCCTCTGATTCTATGACACTACAACTTCTCATAAAGAGAAAAGTAACAACAGAGAACAAATATTCACATGCGCTTCGAAGAGACGCACTGGCCTGTTGCCATCCTCTGCCATTCCTACCTTAAGCAGCAACTCTCTCACCCTCTCTGTCTTTCTCTCTCCTTTTAATAATTCCTGGAGTATGCATTCTCTATTTTTCTATTCTCTATCTCTATATTTAATCACTAACATAAATAATTACTGAATGGAAAAAGTGCATCATGGTTCTGTCTGCCATCAGACAAGTGGTACTCTATGTCTAACTACTGCCAAGACAGAGTTGTTTATTGTGCACACATACACTTTATCTCTGTCTGCCTCTCTCTCACAAAAATACACACACATCCCTAAGTATATAAAATCACACATAAACATCATTTCACTTATATAAGCCTGCAGTGACTTTACCCTGTTGTGTGAATTCTCCGAAGACATGAAAATGGCACTTGAAAGTTGAAAAAAAAAACAGTTGAAGAATGTTCAAACGTAAGCTTCATATCACACTTTTTCCCCCGACTTAATTTGTGTCTAATCACAAATGTTGTGCTAACAGAGAACCTTATTCATTATTGCATTGCTACAGTCTGATATTCTAGTTTAAACATCTGCTTTACATAGAGAAAAATATTTTCCAATGGTCATAAAGGCACAGGTCATATACAGTATAAGAATAACAAACCTGGTAGTGGATTCGCCCTGGTCTTTCCTTCAGGTGTTAGTTAGCAGAGAGAAGAAAAGGGGCAGGTGATTAATTCTTTACATGAAGAACAAATAAGGAGTCTAATTTTAAAGACTAATGGCACTGAAATATACTGAATCTTTCATACAATGAATGAATCATCAATATATTTCTTTCTGTGTTAACACAAAACAGTATACAGTAAGTTGAGGAAGACATACACATACACTCATGCACTAAGAATCAAAGCAAAAACAACCACACTGTAAAAAAACAACAACAATAAAAAACAGAAAACTGAGAATAGAAGATAGCATAAACATGCACCAAGCAGACATGCAAGCAATCGGCAACATACAATCAAGCTGTCTAGGAAAGCCCTTGCAAGGATAATTAAGCTATAAAAGGGGCAGGAACTGACTCAGTGATTACTGGAAAAGTATAATAATACTTCCCTCTGCCTGATCATATATCTGTGAATGTGTGGGCATATGTTTCTTCAGATTTCCAGATTCCTAGAGTCTATATTGTCTTACACACTGGCCTATATAACCAGGATAGTGATCTTCCCTCATGCTGTATCTTCAGGAGAATGTTTATGAATGTATATGGCTCTTAAATTCACTTAAATTGTAGCCATTTTCATATTTTGGTGACTAAAGGCCTTTTGCAAGCTAGACTTCAAGGGTGAATACAAGGAGAGGGAACACAAAGAAAAAGAAATCAGGCTTGGAGACAGATGTGTTTGCAATGATAAAGAGGGAAGAATGAAGGCCACAGGAGCACAGACACCAAAGTGAACACCCAGCTGCCAGAGTTGTACCTACTTTGTAGGGCTGCAGGTATGCAATGCCTTCAAATGAGGCTTCCAGGTAGCAATGGAAACCGAGTTCTCATCAGCCGCATAACTACGCCAAACACACTACGTGCAGAGTATACAAAAAAGGAAAACAGGAAGGAAAAATGGAATTTGAAAAGAAATGTCACAAGGCCAAGAGAGAGCGGGGGGTTGGAAAAAAGAAACAAAACAATAAAATAAAATAAAAAAAGAAAACAAAAAAGGCAGATTAGTAAAAACCAGTTCAGGTCAGAGTTTTCTCATCAGTTGACTGCATGGATACATGCCTTTGAGGAGGGAGAACACTTTTATAGTATCGCCACGTGCCACTCAGGTACGTTCTGGAGCGGTCTGTGGAGTAGAGTCTCCACGCAGCCTGGTGCAGGACATACATACACAAGGACACACATGGACATGGGTGCAGAGAGACATCAGCATGGTGAGGGCAAAGCCAGGAAAACAGGCATTCTTATAGGATGTTAAGACATTTGTTCAGTGAATGTTTTTTTTTTCATTTTTGATCAGTGCACATCACAATAAATGTATGTTCTGAAACTGGTATTCTACATCTGTGTATTTCTTTTTATTGCACAGTGTAATCGCATCAAAAACAGACACTGAAAAATGTCTTATTGCATAATGGAACTCAAACCACATTAAAACAGCTAAAGGGGGGGAAGCATGAGGGTGGAAGAAAGGTGCCACAACTAAGAATGAGAAATGTGTAAAACACAAACACATACAGCACTGGGATCTAAGCACAAGAGCAATTCAGTGAGCCAGTGCATATATTTTAGCTTTTGTATCATTATATATATATAATGAGAAATAACACATTACAATATATTATTATATATATTATTACAAAGGAAATGACTGTATGATATAGAATAAATAAATAATTTTGAAATGATAAAGATGAAGACACTGCACTGTAGCATGTAAACATCACAGACACTGTTTAACAGTAAGAGCAAACATACATTATTAGTAGTAGAGGAATCGCAGCGTGATGAAGGCAATATGAATCAAAAAGCTTTTTACAGCACTTATGCAATATGAAGAGACACTGAAAGGCACAAGAGAACAATTAAAGGAATGTGTGATTATTCAAATGCCAAAGATCATAAGTCTTGCATACTATGCTTTTAATTCAAGCAGATGAACAAGAAAGATGGGAAAGCTGGGAGTAAAGGGCACCACACAGTAATTTAAAGACAAAAGACAAACAGACCAAAAGAGGTTATACGAAAGACAGGACAGTGAGTCTCCATCATATGAGGGAAATAAATATTCAGACTCTTTGTTATTTAATGTAAGTCCATTGCATATATCCACTTCAAACACACACATATATTTTCTTTTGACTTTGTACTTACAAGTATGAACAAAAATAGGTATTTTTAAGGCTAAATAAAGATATGCTTTAAACAATTTGATAGTAAAAAAATATTCAGACCCTATATTAAAAATATATAAATGTTATATAAAAAAAATCAAATTCTAGGTACAAATTCTAGGTACAAAATGATAAAAGATGTTGCCATTGGTTGGGAAGACTTCACAGAGCTTCACAAAAAGCAATCATGGTGAAAATGAAGGAGCTTCCTAAAGTTTCCCAGGGACAATATTATTAAATAACACTCAAATGGAAAAAGTCATAGCAAAGCCTTTAAATGATAAAGCCTTTCACATAGTATGCCTTTTACAGGCATAGTCATAGTAAAGCCTTTTAGAGAGTCATAGCAAAGCCTTTAAATATTAGTCAGTTCAACTGGTTCCATAACATGCAGCTGGGAAGTTTACGCAGCTGAGAGTAATCATCCAGGACAAGAGTAACACGTATAGCCACGAAAATGTATTCTGAAAAGGGCGTGCTGAAAAAAATTACTTCAAACCGAATACATTGAAAGATTTTGTGGCAGTGGGAGTGTGGAGTGTCGGCTGTGGATAGAGAGGAAGTGGGGTGAACCGGCAGGTAACGTGATGATTCTCACTGCCAACCTACTCATCTGTGTTTGTGTCCTTTCAGGGAATGCTGTCAGCCAGAAAGACATGGAAATGGTGGAGCCAACACCCATTACACGTTGAATGTGTAGCGAACACTAAAAAGCGATTGCTAATGAAATTTTGAAAAGAAAAAAGAAACATGAGGCTCTGTCAAAATTCGCCTTCCACCACACATACCTGATATTACAGATTTTTAAATCTGAGACATTATTTTTTAATTCTTTTCTTATGGTTGTCATGTCTTGCATTATGTAGGTATGTTAAGTTTTTTGAACAGTAAGCAGATAAGAAAAAAAAACAGAAATGTCTTCACAGTGTGACGCTACACAGCACTAATCCTCAAAATTCATCTAGCCATAAACAGCACACTAAGACATACAACCAAAGCACAACCTTCAAAGGAAATGCATGCTGGAGCGGAGGCAGCATAAAAAATGAAAAGGGTTTATTATTATATGCCTTACAGTAGAATGTGGGTTTTTGCTCCGGATTAGCTGTCTAAAATATCGCCATGAACATGAGCAATTTTTAACGTATACTGCAGATATAGTCATACTGCTACTCAAACATGAAAACATGTTTGAGAAACCACTGGATTTTTATAGTAACACTGCTGCTGTCATGTCAATGGCTTTCTGTTACATATGTGTACATTTCTGTGTAATTTCCATTTTCCAAGTTTTTTTTAAAGGAAAATCCTCCTACAGTTAATTGAGAGGTGCAAAAACCCCAACAGAGAACTAGAAGCAATGAACTACATTCCCAGACCGTAATTCCTTTTCCTAAAAACATAAGCATAAATATGCATAAATAAAATCATTTAGACATGACAAACCCAAAATGTTTGGCTCCTAATGTTGTGCATTTGTGGTGTCTGGTTAGTTTTTCCTCTATCAAATTATTTTTTCTATATATATACACTCCTGATCAAAATCTTAAGACCAGCTAAAAAATTGGAAGAATTTGCATTTTGCACCACTGGATC
>JAOVYV010000040.1:16980900-16996156 GCA_025674545.1 Hassar affinis | reverse complement strand
CTCCCCCGTGACCCTGAAAAGGAATAAGCAGCCAAGAAGATGAATGAATGAATGAATGAATGAATGAATGAATGAATTATTATTATTATTTCAAAAGCAACAAATTACTAGTAGCAATATTCTTATGCACATAACATACCTTCTCTTTTGATATCTTTGTATTTAATATTTCCTTTACCGCTATTTATTCTTATGTAACTGTCCACACTGCAGCTTAAGAATTTCATACCCCTTTGAAACCCCTTCATCAAAACTGACTTGATAACAAAACTGAATCTAAATCATACTCCTGTGAGAACAGTAGTGAATGCTCTGTAGAGAGATGAGTAGACAGAGTTTTCCATATCATAGAAATGTGTTTTGTAGAGTGCCTTAAGCCAAATGAATGTAAAAAAGCATTCAGGTGACATATCAGATTGAATGTAAAAACAATGATGAGAGTTCTGTGCGCTGACAAAAAATGTAGAGGTGGCACAAACACCAACCAGAAACTTAAGAGTTTATGTTTATCCTTTCTATGTGTACAAGTTAAAGTAAACCACATATATTTTCATTAAATCTCAAACATGTTTTTTGGGCAAAATGAATGGACTTTTGACCGTAAGCACAGCAAGTGTTGCCTGCTTTCTTTCACGAGAATGGTTAGGATAATGGTCTAAAACAATGGGGGAAAAACATAAAATAACTTAATATTTCCTTTGAACTGTATCAAACCCCACAACCATCACCACTCCCTGGAACCCAGCCAGCACCTAAGCCCTCTGAAAACCCTGGTAGAAGAGAGGGATGCAAGCCCAGTGCACTGCACTGTGTTCAAGTTTTTGCTCTTCTCTGGGAAAAGCATGAGCTCCACATCCCTCTGTCTTCCACCCCATGACAGCTGCTCCTGTTTATACGCAATAGCCTGTGTTTATATGCAACTGCACGGCAACTTAACAGCTCCACTTGTGCAAACAAAGACTTGCACATTGCGCAGCATGAAAGTATGGACAATTACACGGACAATTCCAGACCACATTCATCACTGTGACATCCTGACCGTGATATAATCTCTGGATGTTTACAAACATTTACCTGAAAACAATCACCCTGTTTTAACTGTAACAAACAAAACTGTATTATGATGTTAAATTTAGAGTCATCGGATTTTGTTGGGCGAAAATGTGTTTGGGTGAAAGTGGGACTATTTGTAGACTCACCTGGAAGCTGCATCGGAAAATGACTAACAAACTCTCTAATACCAATGTAGTTTATCTATCAGCAGTGCATTAGTGAAAGGAAATAAGCTGATCCAACAGCTATTTAAAGAAATCCTGAGTGGATGTGATAACTGATTCTCACTAAAAATAGTCTGTCGACACCCAAGATGGTAATTTTATCATGGAATGGAATGGTGTGTACACAGTGCAGAATGAATACTATGAACACACAATATCTAAACACTTGCACATCGTAAGAACACGCCACTCAGATACTAGTCAACAGCTGTGGGAAGAAGCAGGTTGTGGCTGTTGTATATGAGAGATTTACAGATCTGACACTGCATCTAAAATTAACTGTGAAATGACCTTTCCACTCTTCAGTGCTCCAGTATATGAACTAAATCAAACAGCATACTGGTGTGTGTGAAATGAACACTATCAGATTTGCTTCAACACTAAAATGGCCCTGAAGGTTATTTTGACCTTTTTGAAATTTTGAATAAATTGCTTTAAGGGAGAAAAATCTCTGCAATCTATTGATTACACTCACTCACTTCTAGTAATCACCTTATCCTGGTCATGGTCACAGCTGATCCAGAGCCTATGCTGGGAATGCAAGGCAGGAATACATCCTGGGTGGGACATCAGGGCACTATAAAAACACATTCACACCTAGGGGCAACTTAGCACAGCCAAATGGTGTGAAGAAATCATAGAAAATGTACAGAATACAGTAGACCAATGGTCAATATCAAACCAGGAACCCTGATGTGGCAACACCACCTGCTGAGTCAACTCATATCTATTTACACCTGAGTGCATATATTTTTTTTACCTTTTTATGTGATCAATGTTACAAATCATATACAGTTTTAGAGCAAGGCCCTAGGTGTCATTCTGACTGTATATACTATACTTTAAATTCAGTTTCATCTCAGTAAGTAGATTAAATTAATACCTATGCTAATTTCTGGCAGTTTGAACCTTCAATCATTTTATTGAACCTTCTGTCATGGCCAGTTTGACTGTTCAAGTCAAGTCATTAGTCTGCATTACTAATGGGAATGTTTTTTCAGTGAGTCAGATCATTTGGTTCAGTTTCACAATAACAACTAAACTCCTATCATTTCTATCTCAAAACAAGATAAAATGCACTATATTTTCACTATATTATCACTAGAGATTCTTAAGGTTTTCTTAACGAAGAGTTTCATGAAATGTCATAAAAATATTATGCTTTACAGTTAGAAAATTGTATAATAATATTGAAAATTAGTAATAATAAGTAATAATAAGTATTGAAAATACTTATTGAAAATTATCCTAATAACTGTAATTTCCCTAAATAGTATACAGGATTTTACAAAATGTTTGAAATATTTGAGGCAGATGCAAAACATTAATGTCTTTTCTAGAGAAAGAACAAAATCCAAATAGGCATGTACAGGCTGATGCAGGTCCAAAAAACACAGAAGCAGGGTCAATATCCAGACAGGCAAACACATTCAGAGGAAGTGACTTAGGCAAAGTCAAAAAATAAAGAAACTGGGTTGAAACACGGTCAGAACAATCTGGCAGATCATAAACAAAAGGCTGGAGAGCTACGGCACAAGGTACAAAGACAATCTGACATATATGTAGTGAGAATGGACCAGTATATATACTAGGGAGGACAACTGGAAACAGGTGAAGCACGTGAGCAGGTCATGTGATGCTACTGGCAGGAGGGCAGGAGGGTTTGTCAGGATCTTAAACAACAGAGGAGTTGGTGCATGCATGAACAACAGCACAGATTAATGATATGACATAAGAAAACCCCAACTATGACAATAGTACACTGTCAACAAGCAGCAGTGCAGTGGATACTTCCAGCCTCATACAAACAGCTCAGATGTTTTAAACAATTAATTGCACTGAATATCTATGCTTGGTTTGCGCCCATAAAGACTGCATTTGCTGTTAAAAAGGAAAAACCAATATGAAGACCAGAGACTTGTCTACAGGAGAAACACATGCCATTTTGTATTTGAGAAAAGATCACTGGTGTACTAACAACCTGACATCAAATGACTAGCCATGGAAAACAACAGTAGCTTAGGAAAGAAACATTGTCAGAGATGTGAAGAAAAACAACAGTGACATCACCAACAAAGTCCACAGGGCAGGGGGGAAAGTAACACAATCCACTGAAAAACAATCTTCCTGAAGAGGAGACTAAAAACTTGATGGTCTGAAACCAAAGGTGCCAAGTTGTTTTACAAATCTAGATATAAATATGAAAGCTCAAATTCTGATCTATTGTCTCATATTCATCTTTCAATCCCAAACCCCAATGTCCTCAGTATATATAATAACAAAAATAATAGAGTTGGCCTTTCCATTCCTATACCTTCGAGGGACAGTATACAGTATCTATCTATCTATCTATCTATCTATCTATCTATCTATCTATCTATCTATCTATCTCTCTATCTACAGTTGAGGGTGGAAGTTCACATACACTCATCATGGACATAAGTTTCATGACAAAATTGGGCTTTCAGTGACTGCTTTGAACTGTTCTTTTAGCAGGGCAGAATGAGTGTACAACATACTTTTAATAGAAAAAAAGAAAACAGAAATTTGTTGCACAAGTTTGAATTTTTGGGAGGTTTTCTGAAATTACAAATTTCAAATACATACAGTCAAAATCATACATACAGTACATGTGCCTGTTGTAGGTGCTTTTGGTGGTGTACAGGGGTCAACATGGGCAGCCCCTTATGCAGCAAGCTGTGATACACTTTAGTGTTCCGACACCTTTCTCTCATAACTAGCATTAACTGTTTGAGCAATCTGTGCTACAATAGCTCTCAGTGGGATCGGACCAGATGGGCTAGCCTTCACTCCACATGCAGGTCATCGAGCATTGGGAGACCAAGACCCTGTCAGTGGTTCACTGGTTGTCCTTCCTTGGACAACTTTTGGTAGGTACTAAGGAACACCCCGCACGATCTGGCATTTTGGAGGTGACTGACCCAGTCACCTCACCACCACAATTTGTCCCCTGTTGAGCAAAGACACTCAGATCCTTACAATTGCCCATATTTCCTTCTTCCAACACATCAACTTTGAGTCTGTCCAGAAAGCAATAAGAATCTCATTGTTGTTCATTTGTTTTGTTGTGCATTTTCTATTTCAAGGCATACTGCTTTGAGTTTTCTAGTTTTAAACCTTCCTATTTTGTTTATACTTGCAGCAAATTCTAGACACCACTGACTGGGAACAAAAACATCGTTTGCCACACTCTGTTTGGAATTCCCTCTTGAAGGAGTTGTATAATCCTTTCCATTGTTTTAACTGACAACACTCTTGTTAGGACCGTGTTTCCTTACAATCAGCCAGCGGTCAAGAGCTCGTTAAGGTCTGTAAGCACTATCGTTTAACTGCAGACTAACAAGCATTTTTTTTTTTTTTACTTCTGCCAGTATTTGTTTTAGAAATGCAAATTACAAAGGTGGCTCCATAGATTTTTTTCTGTACTTGATCTGGAATAAAAATATGCAATTAATGAAAATTGGTTCAAGGTATGTTTCATGAAGCCAGAATGTTTAGCTATTAAACAAAAAATATTGTTTTTGAATGAATCTCAGTTATGAAAGTGACTCAAATAAAAACACTTTCATTTATAATATGAAGGCCTGGTGTCCAATCAGAAACGGTGCTGTCCAGGGTACTGAAACTATTCCCATAATGCCACAGCCATGTCACATTATTATTTTATTTTCATGTCTATATTTTGGAGTGTCATAAATAAAGTTACCATTAATATAGTCCTAAAACCCATTTTATTAATCATCAATGTAATGAGACACTAAACTAGCCAATGCTCCCTACGTTGAGAAATAAGCTGTTAAACATACTATTATGAAGAGGTATTTAATCCGACTGAACTAATAGAGCTCTGTGGATCTAATCAAAACTCCACCACCCCAGTGCTTATGTGAGACACATAACACACTAGATGTTAAAGGAGTGTCATTCCCTTGCAATCCCCTAAACACTTTTCCAGAGGGAGGCCGCTTCAAACCTCACACTTGCAGCCAAATAAAACACTAAGGGAGGCCGTAAAGCTCAACAAGCCCTGTGCTAACTACAGACGTATTGTACCGGCCCATCCACAAACACTTCTAATCCATTTGCTCCTCTCTCTGCTCCACTCTGACTGGCTGATGTAACAGTACAGTGAGCTATTGTGTGCTGCTCACTACTGGGGTTTGCACTCTGTCTTTGGGAGGACAGGCAGAAGACAGGATGTCTCACTGCCAAGAGTCTATTAACTAAACCCCTGTTTATAAAGTCTACTTCAGTATCTTACAAGACTGATCGGCTAGATAAAACACAGGGTTTTATTTCTAAGCAACTACTTAACAAAACATGGTGCAGCCAAGGCATCCACTGCCCCAGAAACTCTTTTGGGCAGGAGTTCACTGGAGTGAATGCAAACACTTATTAAGCTTTTATCATTAATTATCACTCATTATAATTATTAGGCTTTAGTCAAGAAGCACAAATAATAACACCTGCACACAGTTTACCTCTGCTGAATACAAGACAAATATAGCCCTGTATTTACATTTCTATTTTATCTATGATAATCAACAGTCACATTTTGGTATATTTTTAAAAGCAGTGATCTATGGATGTCTTTAATCTATGTCAAGGCTTGTGCTCATCTCATTTGGGCGTTTACTAAATACAATTCTTAAAGTGCAGCCTCATCTATTTTAAGCAGTAGGAAGATGTTTGACAGGGTCAAAACAAAAAGTAATCATATAATAATACAATATAATAAGTAATGTTTTCATGAAGCCGTTGTGGAACGTGTACAAACCTCATTTCCAGAAAAGTTCTGACGCTTTCTAAAAATGCAGTAAAAACTAAAAACTGTCATTTGTTAAATAACTTTTATTTAACTGATAAGCACAAAGAAACATATTCAGTGTTTTCACTGATAAACCTAATTGTAATTATAAAAATATAAAATACAAAAAAATAAGTCAGGACAGAGGCAAAATAAGACAAGTAATACAAGTAACACTGTTCTGGAAGGTTACACATTTAGGAGTTTAACTGGTAACAGGTGAGGTCATCAAGATTGTCAGTCAGTTCAAATACAATGTCTCAAATGTCTCTCAACAAAAATTGCAAAGAATTTAGGTCTTTCACCATCTCCAGTTCTTAATATTATGAAAAGTTTCAGGGAGTCAGGGAAAATCTTGCAGCATGAAGGGTGGAAATCACTGTGTGAATGTGTGTGACTATCGAGCCATCAGGTGGTATTGTTTGAGAAACTGTCATGCTATCGTGATGGACATAGCCACATGGGCTTTGGAAAATCATTGTCACTTAACACGTCTGCTGCTGCAGCAACAAATACAATTTGAAACTATTAAGGATATTAAGGATATATTAATTTTGCACAGAAACAACAGCATGCAGCAGCATCTGGGCCTGAGGTCATCTGAGATGAACTGAAAGACAGTGGAAACATGTTCTGTCGTCAGACAAGTCCAGAATTCAGTTTGTTTGTGGGACAAAATGCACATTGAATTCTATCTGCCAAAGATCCAAAGATGAAAAAGACAAAAAAAAGGTTTTTTTTTACTAAAGAAAAGTGCAAAATAAATATATGCAGTGATCTGCATCAGTGAGGCTTGACGGGCCTGCCTGCAGTCCAGATCTGTCTACTATTGAAAATGTATAGAGCATCATGAAGAGGAGAATCAGAAGACATTGTTCACAGACTGTTGAGCAGCTCAAGTCTTGTACACAGCAAGAATGGCAAAAATTCCACTTGCAAAACTGCAACAATTAGTATCTTCAATTCCAAAATGATTAAAAAGGATAATTAATAATACATGTGATGTTATCCAGTTGTAAACCTGTCTCTGTCCTAACCTTATTTTTGAATGTGTTGTAGCCATTATTTTCTAAATTTGTTTATATTTAATATATAATTACACTTGTCATTGAAAACACTAAACTAACTTAAATAAATAAAGGTTCAAACAAATAAAAAAATGAGTTAAGTTTTTATTGCTTATCTAGAAAGTGTCCCAACTTTTCTGGAAATGGAGTTTGTAGTTATTTCTACAGCGATGTCTACAAAGAAAAGCTTGGTCATTCCCAGACAAAACAACTCCTACAACAACAAACAAAATACAAAGTTGCTGGGCTATTTCAGTGACAGAAGGACAAATAAAATTGTTCTCTTTGAAGGTACAGCATTAAAGACAAAGGAAGAGAAATGGACTAAACAGCGGGCTGAAGAGTTAGAGCCGTAATGATTCTTAAGGGCAGTCAACATCACCCGCACGTCTCAGGAACAGGGCCAAATTTCCATGATGCAGTGCTGCTTGGCTTTGAAGGTGTGGGCCAGGAAACTCACTCTGTCCAACTCTTTCTCCCCCCCTCTTCCCCTCCTCCCTCTGTATCTTTTCCCTTTTGAGTACCATTAAGGAGAGTGGGAGTTAAAGGCACAAGCTCTTTTCCATGTGATGAGCACAAATCCTGTTCTAACAGGATCCAGACCTGGGGAAACTGGTGAGTTCCAGCAGCTGACAGGCTCCATAAACGCTGCTGGCATATGGGGAGACAGCAGCAGGTTTTCATCAAACCCCCAAACGCCCACTCCCTCAATCCACTCTCTCTTTCTCTTCCCTTCCACCTCGCTCACTCACTCCTGCTCCACATGGGTCTGTGCTAACCAGATGTCAGCATGCGTCTTTGCTACAGCCACCACGAGAGGAGACAAACACATAGAGGTGAAGGAGATTTGTAGCAGAGGAGGGAGCAGGCAGGTAGGTGGACAGAAAGACAAGACATAAAGAGAAATATGGGAAAATAGTCAAGTGAGCCAGGGACATTGTGTGAATCATTTCTGCCTTACAGTGACTATACTTAGATGAAATCCCAGAAGGAGTGTTTATAAGTGTTCATATAACTCAATAAAAGAGAACAGATGTCTAAGTAGATGCTCACAGTGGCCTAAGTGTGTGGATTTGGAGCCATGAGCGGATAAAGGTCCAGTGGCTACTGGTGCTACTGTGCTGGAGTGTTTCTGCACACTGTCGCCTGGTCTGTCTCAGCTCATAGGGAAAGGGGTTTAACAGTCAGTCAAGATACAGGCACAGGATGTGATAGAGAACAGCAGAAGAGAAGAGAAGAGAAGAGAAGAGATGTGAAGATGAGAGGAAAGGAGAGGAGAGGAGAGGAAAGAGAGGAGAGAAAGAGAGGAGAGGAGAGAGAGAGAGAGATGAAGAGAAGAGAAGAGAGGAGAGGAAGAGAGGAGAGGAGAGGAGAGGAGAGGAGAGGAGGGGAGAGGAGATGAGAGGAGAGAGGAAGAAAGGAGAGGAGAGGAAGAAAAGAGAGGAGAAGAGAGGAGAAGGGAGAGGAAAGGAGAGAGGAGGAGAGGAGTGAAAAGGGGAGAAAAATATTAGACTAGAGACAATATATGAGAGAAGATGAGAAAAATAATGAGGAGAGACAAAATGTGACAGGAGAGGGAAGGAGAGAAGAGGAGAGGCGGATCAGATGCACCAGTAGTTCAAATTCTTCCCTCCTCAGCAGTTTCCTGAGGAGGGGGTGCAGACGAAACTTGAGAGCCCGGACACAACCCCTCCCTAGCCACCGCTGGGTGACCTGCCTTAGACAGAGTGATACTTCTGTTGGTTACATGTGCATAACGCGTGCCTGTGTGTGTGTGTGTGTGTGTGTGTGTGTGTGTGTGTGTGTGTGTGTGTAATACATAAAATGTAATACTGTACCCTGTCTGAGGGTCCATGCGCGGTCTGCTGGAAAGAAGAGTGTCTGCTGTGGGACACGCACTGCTGTCTAATAAGAGACAATGGGCCTTCATTCGACCACTATCCTCACCTCTTATCCTTCTAATTCACTACTGTTTCCCATCACACATCAAACCAATCCAATTCAGCACACTGAGCTATCTAATGCGTCCATCACTTGAAGCCACTTAATGCCATATTGCTGTGGGTCCCAGTGCAGAAAAAGAATAATTTAACAGCACTCTGTCTGTGATTTGGAGAATGTCTTAAACTTGAGGAGCAGAGAAAGTTTAATGGCTTCCACTTTGTGGAAGCGAATGGCTTTAACGTGTCAATGGCATTCACACTCGGAGGTAAAGGGAAAAAAAATCTAATTAGATGTTTGACAGCAAGCCATGTCGTAAAGTTTGCTTAAACACAAAGAATATCCTAAATGTACATAATTAAAAATAAACAGTGAAGGCTTTTGCCTTTCAACTGCACTCCACAGTTTGACTGATTCCACAGGATTAACTCAACAGTTAACGGTACTAGCTCATGACGTAAATAGATATAAGGAGTGAGTGAGTTAGTGAAGGAGAGGTTTGCTCACTGCCAAAGAAATCTAAAAGACAAGATGGAGTTTAAATTCCTCCATGCTTTATTTTCTTTCTCAGTCATTTTCACAAACCATTTAAAAAAACCTGATCAGCATAAGAGGCTAATTTGGCAGAAATATTGAATGAAATGTGGCGAAAAAAAAACAAAAAACTTGTTCTCTCTCCCAGACAGATGTGAGTTTTATCCTTTATAAAGGCAGTAAACTCAGTCACCCCAGAAAGTAATGCTTTGACAGCCACACCAGGCAATACCTAACTCAATTTTCCTGGCAATTATGCAGTCTGCAAGCTTAATGTCCACAGATACACACACACGGTGAGAGTTCCAACAGTGTGACACCGTCACGGCTGGCTGTGCCGGGTCAGACAGCGCGCGCTAGTTGGCATAGGTAGAGACAGAGAGATAGACAAGAGCAGACCCAGGGAGAGCTCACTGTCAGCCGGCCAAATCACTGCCACTGATAAATACCTCTCATAGACAGAAAGACAGAGAGGTTAGACACGGAGACACATGTATACATAGAAAAGTAATACAGGAAAGATAGTTCAATATAAATATATTGAAATTTGGAGTTCGGCAACCCTAGCTCTGAAAACAGCACACCGATCTTCAGCATGAACTGCAAATATTTTACTTGCTGCTATCTTCTGTACCTTCTCTGCTGCTTATTCAGTGTTTGTTGTAAATATGGAGCCAATATTTCTTTAATTCTACGTCAGAGCAGCAATATGGCGTCTGTGTGTGAACATCAATCTGGCTCATGTCAAGTTGGGTCAGTAATAAATACAATTATGCTACATGTGATGAAATAATGGCTGACAACTCTCACGTTGCTGATGAGTGTTTCTCATGCTAAAGTTCTAATAATGCTGTTTTCACTAGATACAGAGGTTGACAGTAAAAAGACACAGACACGCAATGCACGCACACGCACGTACACACACGTACAGACACACACACTTCCATCTATATAAACACTTGTATCATCCCTTAGACCGCTGGCTTGTTATGACATTAATGATAATTTGAAGAAAAGCAGATGGACATAATGTGTCACCCTTGTATTGATGCTGTCCATGTAAGGTTACAGTAGTCAGACTCAGTCCTTCTCCCAAGGTACACTGGCATACACACACACACACGGACACGCAACACACATAACACACTAAATCAACCACTTATAAAAAAAATAATTGCTTTTGTGAAAATGTATAACCTCGCCCACTGTTCTGGAGATGTTACTTCCCTGCTGAAAGTGTGTATGAGTGGGAGTGCCGATGAAGGCTTAAAAGTATGTGTAGTGAGCAACATGTGCTGGAGAGGAAATTGAGTCTAATAATGGAGCTCTATTATAGTGCAGAGCTGCATGTTATTACATGTGCAATTAGGACATGGGCATAGTAAATCTCCTTTCACCTTCACACCACTTCACATAAAGGTTTACCCAAAGAGAGCCCATTAAGAGGTTGTTAAAACCACTCCAGCACGCTCTGTTTTCCATGATAAATCAGGCCTGAACAGCTGTTTACCGCCTGAATTACTTCAGTCACAAAATGCTGCACAAAAACGCCTCAACCATGTGAACTCTAAAGCACAAGTAAAGCCTTTCCATATGTCCTCAGGCAAGAGATCTCTCTACAAAACTGACCTGTAATGCCACACACAGGCTTTTAAAATCCTAACTTATATTGAGAGTTTCTTTTAATGCAACTGTTTTTTTTGTATGGGATGTAAAAAATCAGATCAGATTTTTTCTACCTTTAATGTGATTTATAATCTGTAAAATCAATTAAAAAACAAATCAGTTAGAGCAGAAGAATAAAAATGAAAAACTAAAATAATGCAATTGCATACGTGTGCACACGCTCTTATAACTGGGTATGTGGCGGTGTTCAGAATTAATCAGTCACATTCAAACTCATGTTAAATAGTAGTCAGTACACACCTGTCATCAATTAAAGTGATTTACCCCATAACTGATTAACCCCATATAAAGTTAATCTATTTTAGTAGGATTTTCCTGACATTAACTTAATTGTATCTTACAGCAAAATCCATGGTCCACAAAGAGCTTACAAAGCCTCAAAGGATCCTATTGGTGAAAGGTATCAAGCAGGAGAAGGGTACAAAGAACTCCAAGCATTCCAAGCACCACGGAACAGCATGAAGACAATCATCAACAAGTGGATAAAATATTGCACAACAGTAATATTACCAAGAACTGGATGTCCCTCCAAACCAGATTAAAACACAGGAAGAAAACTAGTCCCAGAGGCTGCCAAGATGCCTACAGCAACATGAAAGAAGCTGCAGGAAAACTACATCTCCTGTATTCTTCATATATCTGGAATGTGGGTTAGGGTGGCAAGACAGAAGCCTTTTCTTACAAAGAAATTTTGGAAAATGTGTTATGGTCTGATGAGACCAAGGTTGAACTTTTAGACCATATTTCTAAAAGGTATGTTTGGCAAAAAACAACATTGCTTTACCAAAAGAACACCATACCGAAGCATGGTGGTGGCAGCATTATGCTTTGAGTCTGCTGTTCTTCAGCTGGAACTGGGGCTTTAGTGAAGATGGAGGGAATTATGAATAGTTCCAAAGTCAATTTTGACCAGTCAATTTTTGGTACAAAACCTTCAGGCCTGCCATTTTAATAAATAGCAAAAAAGCAAGGGTCCAACCTTTTACAACCACCTTTGTAAAACAAGTTCCTTGGACCACCTAAGAACATTAAAAATGAGGCACCTTATACTTATAATTACAATGACTTTGGCTATTTATTAGAACCAGATATATTTATAATAACCCATAATAACCCGTAATAACCCATAATAAATGAACAACATTAGAACATAGTGGATGTCCTTGCACTGCTTCACAGACCCCTCGAAGTCCTCAGGCACCACTTTGAGAACAATGGCCCTAGACAGTAAAAGCACAGGAAGTGTAAACTTACTTCATATGGAAGAGCATCAAAATGAATGTCCACAGTTGCTGTGCAAAAAGAATAGATTACTCTATTCTATACTATACTATACTAATCTATACTATAACATTGCATGGTTACTGTTGGGAAATAGAAATCTAATGCATATCAAAAGCTGAGGACCAGCATTTCAAAAAATTCAAGATGTTCTGTCATGCCTCACTCATCCCTCATGTAGGACCTCGTGCATGCTCAGGCTTGTGAAGCGGTTTGGACACGTCTATTGAACATTTCAATCTGATTCCCTCCATAGCAGCTTGATTGGGTTAAGACAGGAAGACTAGGCAGGGAATTACATTACAGACAGCCCTGCTTCCTTCCTCTCCAACTATCTCTTGCAGAAACTGAAAAAACCAAGCTGTTCAACCTTTGATGAGCAATCTGGATACTTCAGGAGCCTGCATTAGAGCTGGGTGGAATAAAAGTTGGGGAGATGGGGTTAAGATTTACATAAAAGCCAACATATTGTGGTCTGGATAAAAAGAAAGTGATGAACTTGCTGTTCCCTCCATCTGTCTGCATCAAAAACACATTAACATTTAAGCAGTTAAATGTTCCAACAAGGGCTTAGTAGAGCAGCTCAAGAGATACTGGTTTCTTTTCTGCTTGCTTTCATTGCTGAGGTACTGAGGGTCTGTTGCAGGTGCCACAAAGTAATCTGTGGTCTAACAGTGTGCTGAAAGCTAGCTTGTGCCTTATCACACACTTAGCACTGGTTTCTTCTCTCGTCCTCTTGCCACATCTTATACAGATATTCAGTGACATGGAGAAAAAGCAAGTACATTATTCGTCAGATCTCACACACACGCACACACACACACACACACACAGCTGACAGGAAGGCTGCAGTAACTGAAACAACAACTTTTACAACTGTGGTGGGTAGAAAAGCATCCCAGAATGCACAACCTTGAGAGGGATGTGCTACAACAAACAAGAGACCACACCGGGTCCCCCTGAGACTACAGTGGACACAAGCTCACCAAAATAAGACAGTTCTGCTAAGACTGCTCAACCACATCTTCACTCTATAAAAGGGAGCATAATTGTGGGAATGACAAAAACAAAAGAAAAAACAGTCGATCATCAAGGAGTTAACAGTAAAACGTTATGCAACTGCTCAGTCTGGCATTAAAGACTGACTCAGATAATGCATAACGTTATGTAATGGTTGGTGCCAATGTTGACTGGGAAAGTGGATGCTGTACGAAATGCAGATTACGGAACTGCGTGTAGAAATAAAAGAGGGGAAAGGGGGAGCTTCTGAGGAGGAGGAAGACAGATATAAAAATGTGTGTGGGGCACAGAGAAATCAGAATTGTGGGCTGATGAGACACATTATGGCACACCTTTATGAACTACTGCTGCACATAGAAAATGACAGGAAATGCAGACTCTCTCTCCATCTCCCTCTTTCTCTTATACACACACACACACACACACACACACTGCAAGTTTTAACATTACATTATTACATGCGCATTGCCACTATGCTAAAAGCCTATGCTTTGATGCTGACCTATTCAAAGCAATCCATCCCAGCCTGTAGACAAAACCTCAGGAAAATATATATTCCTTCATCAGAGGCACCACAATCTGTCTGTACGAGTATAAGTGTCTGGCTCAGACATCCCTTCCTGCAGAAAGTCCAGACTGTCTTCTGTCTTTTTGTGCACCGTAATCTCCCTAGCATTCCATTAAGACCTACTTAGGAAGTATAAAGGTTCCCATATTACATACGTTGACAGCATTCAATTTCTTTCCCATTAAACATGATTGTGTGGTATCTATTGACTATGCCATTTCCTCAGTCGTGTACAAATGCAACTTGCTGATAAAAGATGAAGAATTTGACAGATACTCCCATGTTTGAATGAGCCTGGTTAATAAGGCAGACACTGTTGAATTTCAAGATAATATATCAATATTTAATAAAGCTTTAAAACATTGTCATTTTTTAAGAATTTAGGTGGGAGCTAATGTTGTGCTATATGTTTTGATATGGTTAATCCTAAGACTCAAATACCACTACATTCACAGAGTAGGTAACTCCTGTATTTAATTAAAACCACATCAGCCTTTCTCTTGTGCACACACTGTGTAAAATTATCTATGGTAACAAACAACATGAAGTCCATTTATGGCTTTATTACAGATTGCCAGGAGATGGAATTAGCATGGAAGTCGATATCTTTAAATGGGGGAGTATACCAGTATGAAGACTGTAGGATGCTCATTCTAAACCAGATTTCTCCATATCTTCCAGGGGAAAATGAAACATAGGTTGGGGTGGATGGTGGGAATATGTGGCATCTCTTTTATTTTGTGTGCAAGGCAGAAAGGTCTCTCCATATTTCTAGTTTTATTTTATTGGCTGGACTGTAAAAAAAAAAAATCCCAGTAGTGCTGACTGGTTCGTTTATTCGCTGATCTCCACACAGGCAATCCTTTCTCAGCCCCCAAAATAGCACTAGAGCCATTCATCATTCTTGAACAGAGGTTCTCCATTGCCATCTCCATCTTCATGACCCCCTGCAGACTATATTTGGAAAGGGGTGGAACACTGAAGAGAAAGTCTCTAGTTTGTGCACAGAAACAGAGGATGCAGAAATGCTATTATATTTATTCTATTTTATATA
>JAOVYV010000040.1:16959617-16977847 GCA_025674545.1 Hassar affinis | reverse complement strand
TAGTGTTTGTGTTTTTTTTTATATATTTATATATATATATTTATATATATATATTTATATTTATTTTTTTATTTTTTTTTTTTCCTGGGACATTGTGCTGAGTGATAGTGACATAAACATGAAACCATATAGCATAAGGATGCTCTTGGACATCCTCTTTAAATATTACCCATTACAGCTTCTCATTTCAGAACTAGGATGGATAAAGCAACCAGTATTAAAGGAACCAGTATTAACGTTCTCTTCAGTCATCAAACTGCCATATACATTTAACTGAAAAAGTGATGCCAGCATCTTTTTCACTTTCACCAGAGCCACAAGAATGATCTTTTTAAAAAGCCTAAAAAAATTGCATGCATATTTCAGCACATTACAGGAAAGTGTTTTCTGACTTACAGGAGGAACTTACATCTGGTTTGTATGTGATGATATAGTGTGAATGCACATAATCCACAAGTTTTAATGTAGGCCCCAAGGGGTTGAGTTAAAAGGCTTCCACTATTTTTGTGGTGCTTTTGAAAGTGCTGCAGTATATAGGAAAAAATGCACAACCTCCCCTGGGAGAAATGTTGGCATGAAATTGTGTACAGATCTTAGATAATTAGTGAGAGAGGGAAAGAGAGAGAGAGAGAAATGACAACCACTTGTCATTCCAGTTTAAAAGTAAATAAAATTCAGGCAAAAAACCCTTTTCATTATAAGCAACACAAACACAGATGAGAGTCATTGGCAAACATGCTCTTGTTTTTCTGACCTGATCTCATTGCTAAGTATGCAGGGACATATGTAGGAGGAATGTGCGGGATTTCTGGATGTGACCATATGCACGGTTCTCAGGATGGTAGGCATATAGCTGGGGAATGGAGGTTTGATGACAGGTTCTTGATCAAACACATTTTTCTGCTTTGTTTGCTTTGATGCTAAACAGTCCCTTAGACACGCACCGTATTATCTGGAGGGAAATCGTTGTTCTAGCTGATTAAGTCCTGATTTAGATCAATATTAACCATGCTGTGGCAATTACATTCACTCTGGGTCACCACAACAGTGTTTACACTGGTATCATAGTAAACTAGACTCTTAGGGGTGTGTGTCTGCTTAACATCATTACATCCTTCTACTATGTTGCTATCGCTCTTTCTCACACAAACACTAACATTTTTGACACCAATATATAGCTCCAAGAGTTAAAAATAGTTACAAGCTGTAAGCTATCATGACGTTCACCCCACAAGAGTAATTCTGCAATGGAAAATCAATACATTCTCAGAGATTATTATAGGTCAGACCTGATGGTTAGGTTGTGTTTGCTTTACTCGCTCAGCTTTAGTTCACAGTGCCCCACTGGGGGAGCTGTGCACCATGGCAACTCACACACCAAATCAGAAAACACTAAAAACTCATCGGATCTTCACCTCAAATACAGTGCAGGAGCAATAAAGGAGTCAGGACTGGCTGCTTTCAAAACTGTCAATCAAAATGCCTCAAACATCAAGGAGGAAATCAGCAGTGGCTTATGTACAGATATTAACACTGCTCACTGCATGTTGCAGATATTGTTCAAAGAAATATGTCTCGCCCAGAAGAAAAGAGCTACTTCAATACACATACTGATAGTTTTGTGTTTCATATGATTTAAGATCGGTATAGTGATGTGGAATGTTCCTAAGTAATAAAAGTAAAATCAGTCAAATCTGTTTGTACGCATATTTGCATTTTCATGCAGCACAGTGGCAGGATGGTGAATATCCTGATCATCTGATGTGAAGAGAAAAATGAATAGAATCCTAGTGAATATAGCAGAGAAGAAGGGAAGGGGAAAGTCATCCAGAATAACACAGTAAATCAGAAACTTTTAGCAATCTGAATGTGAATCTGGCACACCCATTCTGTCTGACCATGTCCTCATAGCAACAGGTGCTTCTAATATTTGGGCTCCATTTGTGATGAGCTAAATCCAGACTTACCCTGTAGGGAGGGGAGAGAGGTCAGCTTTTATTTGCACTGTATACTATGCAGACATGAAACAGAGAGCAAGTAAACATAAACCTCCTCCACCCAAAGCCTCCTCAATGCTATAGTTAAATTAAACTCTAATACATGCCCATATATGAAAGTTTTTAGTCATAAAAGCAGCTGTTGACCATGGACTTCAGTGACGCAGGACAACATTAATAACAGCACAGCCTTAAACAAAATTAAGTCAAGAGGCTAACACACTTGACTTACAGTATGATATAAGCTACAATCTAAGTTGAGAGTCCACAAGATAAAGTCACACAGCATACCATCTATGAACATTTGTTGTACTGAGTTCAAGGTAATATCATTAACCTGGGTTTATAGGTTTCAGTAACATTTCCAGCCCAACAATAGCTTAATAGCTTAAACTAGCCCAAGAAAATTGAAAAAAGATACAAGTTCTTATTTTTCTCAGACTTTGAATGAAAAGTTTTTCATTTGTATTTCTGATGTATGAACATTATCTGCTCCATAATCCCTCCTTTCCCTCTCTCAAACTTATAACAGAGCTCTACATCTTATAACAGAAAAGGTTCTGTACATCATCAACACACTGCACTTGCACTTTGCCTTTTTGTAGAAATGTATTATATTTAATTCCAGCTATTTGTTATAACACAAGGTTTTGGCCATGAAGTATTTTTAAACTAGACCAATCTAGCAGTCTAACTGTCTTGTCTGCTGCTCCAAATGGCCGCGGTTTGTGCTTGTTGCAGTTCCTATTTTTGACATTAAAGTACAATAATAACTCTATGGAAGCTAAAGGGGGCAGTTAACATGTGTGCAATATCCAAAAGGTAAAAAAAAAAAAGAAACTTTAAATAGTGACATTTTTAACAACGGTTACTCGAAAGGTCATTGGTATTTCAAAATTATTTACAATATATGGAGTTGTGAATGAGGACTTCATTAAGATGAATAATTGTTGGACAGCTGATATAAATGTTGGGGCTCCACCTGCCCCTTCGGATGAATGGCCGCTGCATGATACTCATTTGAAATGTCTAGTAGAATAGGTATAAGAAGACTTAATATGAGGGCTTTTGAAATTTAAAAGAATGGCAAAATAGATTTAAAAATTGCAGCATCATTAACTTAACCTAATGTATAGGGCTGCTGAATAGCTGCCAAGTCCATTCAGTGAAGCTAAACACACCAGACGGCTGGCCTAAAGAGATTATAACTACACTCTCACTGACGTTGATTCCCTCTGAGTTTCCTGATTCAGGCTGATCAGCAGGCATCTGCTAAGCCAATTAGCTGTGATGGCAGTGGCTCACTCTCAAATGGCATCCTGCAGCGCAGCACTGGGCAATGCCAGCTATAACAAGCTCAAGAAT
The DNA here is from genome assembly GCA_025674545.1 of Hassar affinis. Classification (NCBI taxonomy): domain Eukaryota; kingdom Metazoa; phylum Chordata; class Actinopteri; order Siluriformes; family Doradidae; genus Hassar; species Hassar affinis. The sequence continues at coordinate 16,974,485 of JAOVYV010000040.1, read as the reverse complement.
CTGTTGTGTCAGAGCCATGCATGGGCCATCATTTTAGTGCTCTCTAGAGACATGGCCTGGAAATGCCCCACTTCTGGTGATTTTTAATTCATACCCAGGTGTATAAATAACCAGTTTGTGAAAAGGGGGCTTTTCAGGAGACAGGGTAAAAAAAAGGTGCTTAGAGCACATATTTTCCTGTAAAGAACAACTAGTTCTATATTCATATCTCCTCTCTCGTTGTCTCATCCCTGTTGCCATGTAATGTCTAATCTTCTTTAAGAAGTCAGACACTGATGTTGGGCAAAGAGGCCTGACACACAGTTGCCATTCTTGTTCATCCAAAAGGTGTTCAGCAGGGTTGAGGTCAAGGCTCTTTGTGCAGGTCACTCGAGTTCTCATCAACCTTGGCACATCATGTTTTTATGTACCGTACTGCATGCGAAGACATTCTAGACAATTCTGTGTTTCCAACTTTGTGGCAGGAGTTTGGGAAAGACCCACATATGACTGTGATGGTCAGGTGTCCATATACTTTTGGCCATGTAGTGTAGCTGTGATAAACAGCACATTCTTAAATCTTATATTTTAGGCAAAGATATGCCATGCATGAAAGGCTACCTTAGCCTTATCTGTTTTGCAAGCCTGGTTAGGGTGAGATAGGATGGATCAGAGAAAGATGTTTTGTTACCATGCTTCACTGACAGACAGCATAGGCTATTAAAGTTTTATACAACTACAAAATAGGCTAAAAGCAGACAAATATTACAAGATGGGTCTTCCCCAGACTGTTGCCACAGGTGGGGATCAGAAGCACACAATTATACAGATTGTGTTCGTATGCTGCAGTATTACAATTTCCCTTACCTGAAACTAAGCAGCCCTAACATGTTCCAGCATGACAATGTCCCCATTCATAAAAACTTGGTTTGTCACGGTTAGTGTGGAAGAACTCATGTTGCCTGTACCTGTCCTGAGTCCTGACCTCAACCCCTCTGAACACTGATGATGAACTGGAAGATCAAATGCATCCAAGGCTTTCTCACCGGACACCGGTGTCTGATCTCACTAATTCTCTTTTGAATGAATGGCAAATCCCTGCAGCCATGTTCGAATATCTAGTGGAAAGCCTTCCCAGAAGAATGGTGGTTATTATAACAGCAAATGCAGGAACAACATGATGCCTATGGTTTTGGAATGAGCGCATATGGGTGTGCTTGTCAAGTGTCCACAAACCTTTTGCATATACATTATTATCTGAAAGCTGCAGATACAATGTTTTTTGAGAGACATTTATATCATTAGCCTTTATTGTAGATGGGATCCGTCAGCAATTCCTGATGCCATTATTAACATTCTCAAGCCTACTAAATATATCCATTCAGTTACATATTTACTCAAACTCTTGTCCTCAAACTTTCATTTGTACTGATTAAAATTGGTACATTTGTATTTTGGCTGACATAGCAGGAAATAATCACTCAAACATTGAAACACTCAAGGCTAGTAAAAGAATCTTGTGAACGAAGTCTTGAATGTTCAAAACCATTTTATCCTTATGCCAAAGTATTCACAGTATGCGTGTATGGATTATATTAAAATAACAGTATGCATAAGAGTGATTAAGTTTAAAACAAGCAATTTGCACATCTGTAATTTTCTCCCTATCACTATTACTAAAAAAAAGAGCTCTCATATCAGTTAACACGACACTTCGCTGGAGCTAAAGTAAGCTTAAACCATACTGTAGCTGTCTTTGAGCAGTGATAGCAGCCAAAGAAAGCAAGTGGAAAAAGGCTCAAAGTTGGAACTTCTGAGAGTTTTTTTAAGTGTGCAGAGTGTGCCGATATATTTTCCATCCATTAGCTGAGTGTGCGGCCTGACACACACACGCACACACACAGTCTGAACCACATGGATGTACACAAGCTTAGATATCCACCACACACACGCATACACACACACACATACACGCCAAACACTTGCTTTCCACTTTTCACATCTGTATTTAATTAACTAATGGCATTATAATCAGAATCAGTGTGAACACATTTGATCCCCTGCTCTATTAGTAAAAAGGATCCCATTGTACATAAATTAAATTATCCTGGGAAAACAGCAAGACTCATCGATTAGTCCCAATATCCTGACCATGCAGCAATAATTCATTATTTCAGGACATTATTTCAGTTTAATGATATGGCACGCACATTAATATGTAATCTGGCACTATATACTGTATATGCCACTATAAATATAACATTTATCATTTTACTTACCTGCATGTTGAGGCAGTGATGAGAGTCATAACCAGGAGCAGGAGGAAAAATGGAAAAGAAGAGAAAAAACATCAATCAACATAGGTCATTTGGTTGACATCGATATCATCTAAAAATGCTACAACATACATTATACATTAAAATGAAAGGAAGAACGTTTGCCTGCATGACAGTAATTCATGATCTTTCACACACTGATGTTGCATCCTGTCACACCGTTCTAAATAACCAAAGCTCTTCTCTCTATATCTCTATATTCCCAGAAAACTCACTGGAGTTTTCCCTCACTGAATATTTTTTTGCAACAGACTTTACAAACGCACTCCACCTCTACACACAAACTCCAGGACAAACACTAAGTCTAATATGTTTGGAATTCTAAGACATAAAATGTACATTTGCAAATCAGTGGGGAAAATATTAAGTTCACCACATCAAACACTTCAATTAAGTCAATGACAATTTCTATAATATGAAGAGACAGACATACCTGAGCGTCTTACCATATTTACATAGAAAAGACAATTTTTTTTTACTGCTGAACTTCCAGAGAAAGGAAAAGGAATATTCTCATGAGTGAAAACAGATGTTTGTATTAAATTGTTTTAACACTGTTCACAAAGCTAATGTGTAAAGTAGACTAAATTCCATAAATGAACAGAAATGAGAAGAAAGATTTTTTCTGTTCTTTTCTTTGATCACTGTGTTTCACATTTCTCTTAAAATTCAATTAATTGTTTTGTTTATATATTTTTCTGGATTTTTTTAAACTTATTTTTACTACCGACTTTTACTATTTATAATAATAATAATAATAACAAAACAACAACAACAACAGCAACAACAACAACAACAACAACAATAATAATAATAATAATAATAATAATAATAATAATAATACTGATTCAAATTACATGCAGTTCATGCATGCATGTCCAAAATATATAGGAATTGGTCGACTGCATGTCAAATTATAGCAGCTAACTAAATAACAGCGAGTACATTGAAGTAAGATAAAACCCTGAAAAGGGCCACAGTGAGCACATTGTGTGCAGGAATATCATACCAGAAATCCTGAATCAGCCCATACAATATAGAATGGCTTATTTCATATTCTCACACGATCTCTACAACTCAGACAATTTCAGTCTGCAATGAAAGGAGTAAAGGCACATACAGACATAGGCATGGGACAACAGGCATTTCATGTAGTTAATGCAGCCACAAACTAACTGTCAATCCAATCTAAGAGTCACTTTATCTCCTGCATTATTTATCATTACATAGCCAAACAGAAAAGATGGACAGATTAGTTATTTTTGTTTCTGCTAACCTTAAAATTTTTTATGGTTACTGTGATATTTAGAACATTTTCCCTAGAGCATTTTGCATTTTCCTTATATATAGTGAAGTTGTGCCATTCTGTACCTCAGCCGCATTGTTGCAGATGCTTTCTGGGCTCTCCATTATGGTTATACAGATTACCTATCAGACCTCCAAGGTTGTCGGATTTTTCTTGAGCGATGCATTTGAGAAGGATTTGTCCAACACAAGCACTTGCTTTTTAGACCCACAATAATCAGGGATAGAAAATTGAAGAAGGATATGACAATGACAAATACAATGACAAATGGATGAGAAGATGGCAAACATAAACATATATCTAATAGGCTTGTAGTATATTACCACTATAATGTTGTATAAATAATCCTAATTAAACTATCATATTAATCCTTGCCAGTTGGTTTAATTTAACAATACAGCTTTCGCTCTTTTCAGCAGCTTAAAAAATAGAACTTGATCCAGCATGCACTATTATTTTGCATTTCCTTTTTCTTACTGAGCTCTGACAGTTAATCATGCACAAAAGAGAATGTAGTCTTATTATCTAAAGCGTGTACTTTTTAGACACATCAAGGTCTGGCTTTAAGTGATGGCACTGAGTGAGCTGGGGGAGTGAAGTAGTAGTCAGATGGTGAGCTACTATGTATACACAGGACTGAGAGAGCTCAAGCTTGTGTGACCGTATGAAGGCTACGGGCTGTTGTTGTGCTGAGAGACACATGAACTACGTAATGGAATCTCTGCAGTCTCATGTCTGACTAGCACAGAGCTGTCCCATCCATCCTCAGACAAGCGTCTGGACGTCTGGACACAATCACACTCGCACAAATCTTTAGCTTCTCAGGCTGACAGGGAAGCTAAGACAACACACAGTCCACTGCAGAGTATGTATACTTATATGTATGTGCACATAGACAGCACATGCATATGTATAATAGAGTACATACACGTACAATGGCTCCGTGAAGAGGTGCTCACCATGTTTTTTTTTTTGGCAGGAGAGGATTAGACACAATAAATGTCTTCACAATTTCCTATGCTAACAGTCTCTCTCTCTCTCTGTGCGAAACACTAGAGAATCCTAGAAAGATTCAGAACTCCAAAAAATGGAGGAAACCTTCCTAAAAAAGCTGCTGCTTCACAACATATTACATAGGTAAGAGAGAAAGATCAGTTAAAGCATTGAGGATCAGGGTAACATGACAGTTAAAAAATATGAAGCAGCACAGTGGTGCTACTGCATAATCCTCTACAAAGAAGCACAACATGAAAAGGTGTTCATCAACTGCAGCAAGATAATCAAGACGTGGGCATGTGTGTATACAAAATAATCAATAAGACAGTGTGCTGAAGAGCGCACATCCAACACATAAATGAAAGCTGCTGACAGAGATAAGTTAATGAACTTGTGGTTCATGCCAGTTCTAAACAGCTCAAAATGGAGTGGCTTTACTATAAAGGTTTATTACTAATGGCAGCTCATAGACAGATATCATTTCCCTGCCCATGCATTCTGTTGGCACCTAAAATGCTGAAACACTGGCTGTTCACCTTAATTTGTCAATAAACCATTTTTGGAACAATGTTTCTCTCAGTTTCCATAACCCCCCTGGCAAATTAGATTCACTTATGAGTATTAGACTAATGAAGAAAGTATGTGTATTGCACCACCCATTAGCTCAGCTCTGGTGCTTCTCCACTATTTAGAAGCATTTACTCTTTACAACAGCAATCTATCAGCATACCCAGAGAGACAACTAATGCACTGGAAGAAACACACAAAGGGAAAACAGACAGATGGATAATCTGATCTATGGCTTGTGTGAGTAAAAAAGAAAAGCAGGACAGCTGAGACAATGTGATGCAGTTTGTATGTGATGTCTCTAAAATGTATATGCATATGACAACAGAAGGCCATCAACACATTTCAGGAATTATTGCAATGAGTTTAGAGCATTTCACACTCAATGGACCCTTTGCAGAGCTCAAATTAGAATGAACTTGATACTTGTACATTTGGGTTTGGCTTGGTTTCACACTGCCCATAATTAAACAGACAAAAATGCAAATAGGGTCATGTGGAGAGGACAAGGCTGAAAAAACATTTAATTACTTTCATTCATTGCTAAAATATATAGAAATGTAAAAACAAAGCAAAATTTGGCAAATCTGAGCTAGGGCTAAATAAATAATTAAATTATAATATAAATAACATAAACAACTAGCTAAAAAAAGTCAGGGTCGAATCACCTTTTCACTACATTTGGACTGAGGTGGAGTTCTTTTCCATTTTTGGAAGTGCTCTTTTTTCTGATCCGCACCCAAGTGCAATTACTGTGTTCACACCTGCACAAACAAACCACACTAATGGTTGTTCACGCACCATGATTCAATTCAACCCACTAAACGCCACATATATAAAAGTACTCATAGGTTTATAGACTCCCGTTCTCAGGTAAAATTACCACAACTACGAATTCACACTTGTGAACGAGATTGTAGTAACTCTCTGGAATTGTGCAAAACATGACGAGAGATGGATGTCAGTGCTCATAATAATGACAAAATAATGCTTTTTGGTACTAGAGAATCACAGTGAGATGCTTCAACAAGAGAAAATCAGTTAATAAAGTCTGTGAATTGTATCTAAATGATGAATTATTTACACACTCATTTGTCTATAGTCCATAAACCTTCACATTGAACTGAACTCACATTCAGTATATTCATGAGTCTTTGATGGGTCATAAAAACGTTTGCACTGTGATAAAAGAGAATTTCTTGCTTTTTTAAAATTAGGTCTACTGGTAGACTAGTACAGTTATGTACAGCTATGAAAAAGTATTTGCCTCCTTCCCACTTTCTTCAATTTGTCACACTTGAATGTTTCAGATCATTAAACTAATTTTACTATCAGATAAAGATAACACAAAATGCTGTTTTTAAATGATTTCATTTTCTGAAGGAAAATGCTGTTCAGCCCTTCCTGACCCTATGTGAAAAAAAATAGTTACTAAATCAAACAATTGACCAAATTCACGTGAATATTGGGTTCAATTTCACTAGTCATGCCCAGCCATTATTATATCCAGCTGCGCTGAATCTAAACATCACTTAAATAGAACCTGTCTGGCAATGTGAAGCAGGAAAGAAAATCTCAAAAAGCAGCATGTGATGCCACAGACACAAAACAATGTCAGTGAAATCTACCAGTCTGGAAAGGGTTACAAAACCATTGTTAAGGCTCTGGGACTCCAGTAAACACCAGTGAGAGTCATTACCCACAAATAGAGGTAGTCTGGAAAACTGGTGAACCTTCCTAGGAGTGGCCAGCCTACCAATTTCATCAAAATTTCACCATATTTCATCTAGGAGGTTACAAAAGAACCCAGACAAACATCTAAATACCTGCAGGCCTCACCTGCCTCAGTTATGGTCAATATACATGATTCCACAATCAGAAAGGCACTGGGCCAAAATAGCATCCATGCCAGTTACAAGGTACAAAACACTTCTGATCAAAAAGAACACAAATGCTCATATCACATTTTCTAAACAAATATATGTAGATGACCCACAATACTTTTGGGATAATATTCTGTAGACTGATGAGTTAAGTTGGACCTTTTTGGAAGATATGAGTCCTGTTATTTCTGGTGTAAAGCTCACACCACATTCCACCATAAGAACATCACACCAACCATACCATAACAGTCAAACAAGGTGGTGGAAGTGTGAAGTTCTGGGGCTGCTTTGCTTTTGCAGGACCTGGATGACATCATAATTGAAGAAATCATGAATTCTACTCTCTATCAGAAAATCCTGAAGGAGAAGGTCCCCCCTGTGGGTTATGCAACAGGACAATGATCTGAAGCACACAAGCAATTTCACCTCTGCATGGCTCGAAAGAAACAAAATTAAGGTTTTGGAATTGCCAGGACAAAGTCCTGACTTGAATCCCAAACGGGTTTCCCGTTTTCCTTTTCATCTTCAACGGACAAACTTTCATAAGCCATAAATTACATTTCTGAAAAGTATCTTTTCCCATGTCTGCTGACAATGTTGCTAACACTATTGTATTTTTGAACTAAGGAGGGGAAGTTTTGCATTGTGAACCCAGGTGAGGGGAAATCAAAATTAAAATCAAATTAGTGGACTAAAACAAACTGCTTTCCAAAAAGACTTAAGAAGTCACATTGGCTTATATTCCAAGATCACACATGTACAGTACATAGCATCCCATCGCTCTTGTTTCCACACTTTTTTCAGCATACATATTTGTAGGTCTCTACACTGTGTGAAATGTTTCAGGATTTGGAGTTAGTCATTGAATCACACTATTGGCCAACACCTGATGCATTTTTGAATCATTTTTAGACGAGTATGATTGGCATAGAAAAGCAGAAAGGAATCAGTTTTAAGCAGTGTTTCAGCCTTGTGAGATATGAGCCCACTCACACTGTGCAGTCGCGCATGCAGAATGCTAAGCTATGGGTCTGCTGTAGTGTGAAAATGTTAAGTACTAGGTCCTACACGGTGTTTCACCTTTATCAAGTTTGCACCGATTGAATGAGATGAGGCAGCAGGCTATATTTGACCTGTTGACCTTATATTAGGAACATAAGTTATATAATATGGTACTAGCAAGTTAAGCACCACATGTCATTCATGCGTAGTGATATTCCAGGGCCAACACAAGATTTGTGTTTTAACAACATACGGTAATCTTATAAAGCCCCACATACCCTTAAACAAACACAGTAAGCCAGCTAACTGCTGACTTTAATGCAAGATAATGTGATTATGATGAATGACATTTCTGACTCAGTACACAAGGTGCCAGAGTGTAGCCCATTTTTCATCCAACAATTATGCAGCCTGTCTGCAATGGCTTTTACTGCTTATTTCAGGGGTGTCAAGCTCAAATTCGGCTTTAGCCACATCAGCATTTTTGTGAGCCCTTGAAGGGCCATAAACCGTGCCTATTAATTTTTAAATATATTATTAGCTATGCCATCAATCAACACCAATAACCCAGGCTTTGAAAGTAAAACAGGATGTTTCTAAGAAAAAGAAAGGCTAACTGAAACTATTCAACTGTATGCACAATTGGGGAAAAAACATTTTTATACTATCTACAGTTTTACATTTGCAGCATTTAGCAGTCACCCTTATCTACCCCATCTTAGAAAATTGTTTTGGCGTCACTCTCAAAAACAGACTCAAGGTTGTTCACTAGTGTTTGCCAATTTTTTTTCAAATAACAAATGAACAAAGTGAAAATTTAAGTGATTAGTCTTCATTTCAAGACAGCCAGTGACTCAGCTGATCAGACAGCCAGGGTTCCAGGACAGAGAACAGCCTTGATACATCATGTCTTCCTTGTAGCTTGAGAAATGGTGGGGGTTTTATATCACATTTCCAAATATAGACAATATATCATTTTAAGAAAGAGATTTAAAATGAACTTGCACTAACTTGACTCACTTATTTGGGATTAAAAGTCAATCCCTGAATCACACTAAAAGGCAAAACGTTTCTGTATTGTTTTTAGATGTGGCTCTGACTGGCATCATAAACAGGTGATGTTTTTACATTGAAACCAATATTTCAGTGCTGTTAGCTGTGTGAAACCCATGCATTCTCCAGCCGTGTGTACAAAACACAGGAGGTGTCTTTCTTCCTCCACACTTCAGTTAGGAAACTGTTGAGTGGTCACAATTAATGATTTGATTAGCAGCAAATCTGCAGCACCCAGACCAGGCTAGGGGTGTAATACCCACAGTATTCACCAAAACATACAATATATGGCCAAAAGTATACCCAATCATTACACCAATATGAGGTTTTCTGGACATCCCATTTCCAAACCATGGGCATTAATATGGATCTGGCCACCCCTTTGAAGATATAACAGCCTCCACTCTTCTGGGAGTAGGGGTACTGGGAGTACTGAGTTCAGGCACTGATGTTGGATGAGAGGGCCTGGCTGACAACCAACATTCCACTTCACTCCAATGGGGTTGCGATCAGGACTGTGTGGAGTTCCTCAACACTAAACTCATCAAACCATGTCTTTATGGACCTCACTTTGCACACAGGAGCACAAGCATGCTGGAACACAAAAGTACCTTTTGAAAACTATTGTCACAAAATTGGAAGCATACAATTATCTAAAATGTTGTTGTATGTTGTAGCGGTAACATTACCCTTCACTGGAAGTAAGGGGTTGACCCTAAACACTGAGAAACAGCCCCAGACCATTATGCCTGCTCTATAAAGTGTACTGTTGGCACTTTGTGTTCTGGTAGGTACCACTGTCCTGGCATCTGCAAAACCCAGAGTCGTCCATCAGACTGCCAGCTACTGGGCTACAGCATGATTCATCACTTCAGAGAACGTTTCCACTGCTTCATAGTCCAGTGGCAGTGTGCTTTACACCACTCCAGCCGACGCTATGCACCATTGCACATAGTGATCTTAGGCTCCCAAAATACAGTTCTTCTGCTGATGTTGCTTCCAGATGTAGTTTGGAATTTTGTGGTGAGTGATGCAAGACAGGGTAGGTGATTTTTACACACTATATGTGTTAGCTCTTGGCAGCCCCTCTCTGTGAGTTTGTGTGGGCTACCGCTTCAAGGCTGAACTCTTCTTGCTCCTAGATGCTTCCAGTTCACAATAATAACACTTACAGTTGACCAGGGAAGATCTAGCCAGGAAGAAGGTTCACTAACTGGCTTATTGAAAAGGTGCCATCCATGGCAGTGCCATGTTTAAATCACTGAGCTCTAAATCACTCACTCTGTTTACGGAGATTGTAATACTGTGTGCTTGATTTATGTTCTGTTGGATTTGGATGAAACACCTGCATGCAATAATCAGGAGGAGTATTCACATACATTTAGCTATATAGTTTACATGGACATAGCTTTACTTTTCACTATACGAACAAAAGTATTGGGACACCTACACATTACACCTTTTATTCAATTCAATATTATTTCTAAGGCACTTTTAACAATGGACATTGCCTCAAAGCAGCTTTACAAAGACAAGGATGGCATCCCATTCTAAATCCATAGGCATTAACATGGAGTTGGTCCCCCTCTTTGCAGCTATATCAGCTTCCACTCTTCTGGGAAGGCTTTCTACAAGAGTTTGGAGTGTGTCTGTGGGAATATTTGTCCATTTATCCAGAACACCATTTGTCAGATGGTCAGACACTGATGTTGGACGAGATGTTCTGACTAGCAATATCTGTTCAGGTTCATCAGATCAGATCAGGGCTCTGTGTCGGCCTTTCAAGTTCTTTCACACCAAACTCAGCCAACCATGCCTGTATGGACCCTTGCTTTGTGCACTGGAGCACAATCATGTTGGAACAGAAAAAAGCCTTCTTCCAACCCCAACTCTTCCAAGTTGGAAGCATACACTTGTCCAAAATGTCTTGGTATGCTGAAGCATTAAGATTTCATTTGCCCCTGAAAAACAACTCCATTGCATTATCCCTCCTCCACCAAACTTTACAGCTGGCACAATGCAGTCAGGCAGGTCAAACACAGACTTGTCCATCAAACTGCCATATAATGCCAGATCCATTGCTTCATAGTCCAGCAGCAGCGTTCTTTATACCACTCCATCTGATTCTTGGCATTGTGCTTGGTGATCTAAGACTAGAGTTATTGAGTCAGCAGAGTGTTTTTTATGCATTTTAATGCACAATGCACCACAGCACTCGTGGCCATGAACAGACTGCATGGCTAGGTGCTTGATATTATATACCTGTGGCAATGGGACTGAATGAAACACCTGAATTCAATAATTAAGATGTGTGTCCCAAAACTTTTGTCCATATGAGGAGTCTGATCATATAAACAAACTTGTAATGTCGTCATGTTTTTGTACATGTTAAAAGTACATTATAAAATAGCAGTATTGCATTCTCAATTATGATTGGTTACTGATTAATTTTCTGTAACAGCAGCTCTGATAAAAGTGCCAGAAATAATTCAAATCACATATGTCCATTAGCGAATTCATTCTAATACATTATCATTTTCACAGGAACAGCTTCACTAGGATTCGGATGTGCCACACAGTCTAAGTCTAATAATAAATGGAGTAAAAAACATGTCCTTTAACAAATGTAAAGCAAAAGTATATTTATTTATATGGTAAAGCTTTCTGTAAAGAGATGTTTACTTGCCAATTATGGATGAAGTCTTCAGCGTAAGTGCTATGTAATAACCAGAGGTCAAGTTTTTCCTTTATGCTTTCTATCACAGGAAGGTTTAATGACTTTACATTTTGCAATTTATTTACAACTAGCTTCATTTTTTATCTTATGATTATTAAGTCTGATGACTGGCCAAATAAATCTGTAAGGCATAAAGCATAGATGACGTACTCTTTTCTATAAAAAAAAAACCTGGAAGCTGTGTCCTGCTACTGCGTGCGACCCTTTCTGGCAGTCCTCTTTAGTCCTGGGCCTCAAACAAGTGACCCTGCAGAGCCTCTGACCTTAGTGAACTTCCAAACCTCCCTCTCACAGGCCCACATGCATCGCTTAAGCCTTTCCACACCTGCTGCATCTGGAAAGGATTCTGCTACCCTGCTGCTATTCTATTATGCAGCCCTGTGACAGCCTTTGCTGTCCGGACACACACAAGCTTTAACGGCCAGTGCAGGACCACACCAAGCTCTCATTAAGCAACCAGCAATCCATTTTATATGTCCGTTTACCCGGCCACCGAGTCTGTGAAACTGCTGGTAAAACACCCATCAGAAAACTGAGCAGAATGGCCAGGGTGCTGAGTGAGTCAGTCAGCTTTGTCCAGCTGTGTAGAACTGGAGGTGAAAGGACAGAATAAATACAACATTGCTCCAAAGAACACAGAGCCACTGCATTATTTATCTGTATTCCCAGTAACTCAAAATAATGCTACAATATGTCTCAATGTCTGTTTATAAATATAAATACATATGATTATAAAGAGAATGTCTAGGTTTCAGTGAATACAGAATATAGAGAAGTGGCTCTACTTACAGTTTTATAGTGATGTCAACAGCACAATTACTCACACTTTATATTTATGTTCTAACATCATGCACATTATGAATTTTGGTCTAACAGGTTTGCAGAAGTTTTGGTGTAGTGTGCAAAGGATAAAAATCAGCATTTGGCTGAGCCATAGCGTGCACACATAATGAGGGCGGAGTTCTCTCCAGCTGTGGGACAGACCTGCATGGTCCAGGACAGAGACTGTACATCAAAGCTGGCCAAAGGAACAACACTTGGCCAGCTGGAGCAGGGAGAATGGCTGTGATTTCATACTCAGCCATTCTCCAAGCAAGACAGCAGTTTCTAGCAACACGCTGTATTCAACACTTATGGAGGAAGTTACACTCCATATAACTGTAGTGGCTGCTTTTATTTACAACAGAAATTGTAGAAGAATAACAATTTTCTTTGATGCTGCCCAAATTACTGTGCACATGAAACAGTACATTACTTAATTAAACATTCACAGTTCAAATACAACATCGCTTTTATTGATACTCTAGTCTACATCATCATACATAAATAAACAGTGACTCTTTTAATAAAAGTATATAAACAACTACTTAACCAGTGTATAACTAGGCTTATTATTCAGATTTTTATCTTTTGTCTACTTGGATGTCTTCCTGCTCCTCAGTTTATAGCCTTGTCTTTCTCTGAACTCAGAATAACCTAAAGGTGGGAGGAGATAAATTACTTAAATTAGTCTCTTCACTATAGCTATTTGTTTTGTCTGTTGCCATATATTTGACTCATTAAAGTTTCACAAGCTGAATGAAAAAACAGGGATGGTGTCTGTGCAGTTACGGCCAGCTTCCCCTATGCCACTTCTTACTATGGAACACAGTTTTGTGGGCATATGTGTGTGGGCATGTTTTTATATCTCTTGACAATTTTGAAGTGTCAAAAGGTTTAAATTAATTTACACTATATGGCCAAAGGTTTATGGATACTTGGCCATCACACCATTATGTGGGTCTTCTCCAAACTGTTGCAACAAGATCGGAAGTCCACAGTTGTATAGGATGTATTGGTATGCTGTAGCATTGCAGTTTCCCTTCACTGGAACTTCCAGCATGACAATGCCCCTCTGCACAAAGCAACGTCCATTAGGACATGTTTTGGCAAGTTTGGCGCAGAAGAACTTGAGTGACCTGCACAGAGCTCTGACCTCAGCCCCACTGAACAGCTTTGTGATGATCTGGAATGCAGACCTAACATCAGTGCCTAACACAGTGAGCACAAATGCCCTCATCCACCCTCCAAAATCAAAGTCATCCTTGAAGTGTGGAGATTATTATAAAAGCAAAGATAGGACTAAATTTGGAACAGGATGTTTAAAAAGCACATATGGGTGTGATAGGTAGGTGTCCACATATTTTTGGCCATCTAGTGCATCATTTAGCTGCAAACAGAGTCATGTGCATGAGAGCTTATCTCTTACAGTGTCTTTCACTAAATCACAAACATATCTTTGAACACACCGAACCCTCTGTCTTTACAATGTGGTTCATCGCACATTCTCTTACGGAGTGCCATACAAAGTCTCCATAATTCAAATTAAGATAATAAACTAATAAACTATGACTGTTATGCCTGCTTTGATTAAGTGTGAATATGCAGTTTATATTTACATATGATTTGCAAAAATAAATGCACTTTTTTGGCAGAAAAAAAGTAAACTTTTCTCTGTGTCAATCTGATCCTGAAGTAAAGCATAAAGGTAATTCCTTGCACAGTTGTGTGGCTGTGTACTGCAGCGCCACCGAGACATCTGCTCTGCATTTTGCCTCTCTCTGACAGCCCCATGTCCCCCTTCCTCACAGTTATTTATGTCTTTTTCCATTTGTTCTTTCCCTCTCCTTCTTTCACACTCTTCTTTCATCTTTTTGGGACCACCTCCTCCTTCTCACATCCAGCTTCCATGATGAATGTGAACCACTGTGAGCTGACTTTAGTTGAGTGTGTAGTGAGGGTTTGAGTGAGTGTGTTTGGGGTTTGTAGCAATTGTGATTCCTCCTAGGACAAAGACCGGAATAAATAATTGAATAGATTGATGCTTGAATGGCACAATTAGGTTTGTGTTTGTGTCAGCAGCGGCTTGTGACCATAGATTATGGTCTGGCAGGCTGACATTAATGATGACATAGCCTCAAATAAAATGAAGTCATGAAGCTATCTCACTTAACTTTATGCTATAAATAT
>JAOVYV010000040.1:16921485-16932591 GCA_025674545.1 Hassar affinis | reverse complement strand
CAGGCTGGTCCAATTTAGCCATGAAACCTCCCACACTAAAATTACAGGTGTTTCAGTTTCATTGTCTAACCCCTGTATATACAGTATATCATATACCTGACTATAATCCAGAAAATCCCTGACTTTGTGCAAGTGTACTTATAAGAATTGATGCTGGTTTGAAGGGTAGTAACACCAAAGACTGATTGGATGTAGATTTTTCTTTTGTTCACTCACTTTGCATTTTGCAAATTGATAAAAATAAACAATTATTATTTGTATGTTTGAAAGCATTCTTAATTCACAGCATTTTTCCACACCTGCCTAAAACTTTTGCACAGTAATGTATATGCATATTTGAAACAACCACACTAAAAAAATAACATTGCACATTATGTTCATTTAATGTAAGTTGTGAGTAACAATTGAATTCTTGTAAATTTTCACTCTACAAATTTATGATAAATGAGTATCGACACCAAATATTGGTTATCTGTGTCCTCCATTACTAATAATTGATATTTGTATTGGCCCTGGAAAAGAAATCAAGAAACCCCAATAATGAAACTGTAGGGGATATTGGCTGCAATAACAGATGTAGAAATCCAAGGTTTGAGATTAATTCTGTCGGTATGGAGATTTGCCTCTTCAGTAATACAGCCTTATGATGATGTACATTAAGTTGAACATAAAGTCACAGAGTGCAAATACAGATGTCCGGATATGATATGACATGATATGATATACTCCCCTACCTGGTGCTGCTGTGTGAACAGTTCCAACAGAAAGTCACAATCCAGATTAATAATCAATTATGAGTCATATACCACCTGAGCATACTATGAAGTTCACAGGCATAAAGCTCGACTCAAATGCTACATGAGCCTTTTTGATGGAAGATGGAGCTGTTACAATTAGACAGAAAATTACACATGGTCACATCCCACCAATACACAGACATTCTAAACCTGGATGGGATGTTGACAGCAACACCCTCA
Organism: Hassar affinis; assembly: GCA_025674545.1. Lineage (NCBI taxonomy): Eukaryota > Metazoa > Chordata > Actinopteri > Siluriformes > Doradidae > Hassar > Hassar affinis. The sequence goes on along the minus strand of JAOVYV010000040.1, from coordinate 16,931,614 downwards.
GAGAATGTGCTCAAGCCAGTCCTTTGAATACCAAAGGCTTGCATGCACTATGGGATGCTGTCTATGTAAGATACTGCCAGCTGGTGGGTCACTGACCAATTGTTTGTGTGAACAGACTCCACTGTGTAAAGAGGAGTTAGCACATTGAGTAAAGGAAGTAATTATGTAAGCATTTTTAAATGCAGGTCAAAAGCTGCCTCCTTCCATATTAAAGCCATTTTATGTGCACTAGGGCTACCTCCTGGCGTCGGTAAGAAGCGTGGCACTTGTGGATGTTTGTGAAGCAACAACACATTTTCTTCATTGCAGCATATGTGCTCTATTGTAAGTTTCATTAATCGGCTTTCTAGAATAGAGACTCTGAGTAGCTCTTATCCTTAAAAAAGTACAACAGCACCAACAGAAATTCTCATACCAAAAGGAAAACAATATAACAAAAGAGGAAGTTCTAATTCTCTGATTTTGTGCACAATCCACTATTTTTAAAAAAAAGAATCTAACAATTTCCCTGTTATCATTTGGTCAGTGCATGCATACACACACAAACAGACAATCCTCCAGTCTTCACTGCCAGCCAATAGATTAGCCATATGATGGATCAGCATATTTCCACCAAGAAGTCACTGTGAGGTTGAAGTGATTTCATTTCTAATTGCTTTCATTGAATTTACTGTACAGCACTTCTGGATCTGGCCAGCCACTTAAAAAGCAGACATAAAACTAAATGGAGAATATTTTGTCTCTCTTTACCATATTTATGTAAAAGCTAAATCATACTGAAATTAAAAAAAGAGTCAAACCAAAGAAGGCCAATATTATTTGGATCAAATTTGGAGTGTTTGCTTAGTAATAACATCTAAGTTCTCACTGACCTGAGGGTAGGATCAGCTGGTCTCCCCTGATCAGACCTCCTAACATATTACACTGCGAATCCGAATAGCTTGGTGGCTGTAAGCAGTTCGGACACTGACAATTAGATGAGAGTGAAGGATGAATGTGGGTTAGAGAGAGAGAGAGAGAGAGAGAGAGAGAGAGAGCACTTAATATAGAATACAACACTGAGCAATTGGTTATGCCTGCTATGGACCTTAGTGTGGAACTACAAAATGCATAAATTATTGTCAAACCATTTGCAGAGAAATGCAACAAAACAAGATAAAAATATTTGGGATACAATTAAAATGAAGTATTTAATTTATCATTTTAGCCACCCCGAAATCTTTTTGCCCCAAGTTGGTAACCTTCTAATTATGCTGCATCAACAGGCAGCATAACACACTTGACAGAACCAATCTTGCTGCCTTAGTTCCTGGCCATGGATCTCTGTGGCATGGTCAAGATTCAAACGCGCGATCTCTTCATGAGGCTGAGAGCACTTTTCTGCTGTGTCTATTGGGAAAAGCCATTTTCAGATTAGTATACTAAAACATTCAGAGGTATATAAACATCACAATGTAATACAACTCTTTTGGGCATTCAAACACTGTATGTTCACTATATTAAGTAGTCAGAGGTTCTCTACTCAGTTGTGTGAATCACAGGCAGCAGGTAGAGGAAGAGATTAATGGTGGGATTTGTGCTGTATTAACACCACGCACACTGCTGTATTACAACAGTTTGGCTTCCAGCATCAAAGTTGGTATGTGTGTTTAGTTTGTCTGAGCAGACAATGATGGAGCCAGGTGCCCATTTGATGTCATGTTGTTTTCCACTGATTGTATATGAGACTTGGGAGATGATGACAGGGGATCATTTGTTTCCACAGGTCTATACAGCAGTCATAAAAGCCCAGCTTTAGTTGGGCTCACCTCATAATAATGAGTATTGTATATGAGAGCTTCGCAGCATGTGATTATGCTTAAAAGGCCAGTGCATAATCAGCCAGCTACAGACTAGAAAATCCAGTTTCCAAGACAACCATGAGACTGCCAGTCAAAAAGAAAGATATTTATATAAGAAACTGACCATGGGCAATTCCCATCCACAGCAGTCCCTATGAGTCTGATACAGTTATGGACAGATGCTAAAATAGACTCTAACTTTTATATTTATTTGTCCAGAATGTGCAGGCCTACATAAATACAAATATCTGGTGTGTGTGGTAGCTCTCTCAAACATCATGAGGCATTTTTACTAAAAATAACAAATATAATAAAGTAAAAAGGATACATATAATAAAATCAACCCAAAGAAAAAATACCACCCAGACTTTATATGTACACATTTCCAGTTCTAAAAAAAATATTTGTCCAAATCCAATTCCACTCTTTACCATTTATTACACAATAGCACTGAAATCTGTCTCTTTTTCTCAGGTATCTGTTCCACCACTCTTTGCTGGTATCGGCTCGATATCGATCCCGGAATAGGACCAGTGTCATCTGTAAAGTGTCCTCATGTAAATATGATCTGAAGCCCACTGGACTTCTCCCTTGTCTATGTAATTATAAATCAAGGATTGAACAGAGATGGTACAAAGCTACTGTAGACAGCAGGCAAAGTTATGAAAAGGGCAGTGTGCTAATACTGGGACTGTGGTTGTGTCTCACAGTTCAGACTATATGAAAGACAAAGCTAATAACGACAAGACAAACTGGATAAAGTGCTCTTTTCAGTGAACAGGTTTTGATTTATGTATCTTTAATCCTGGAGCAAATTAGAAGGCGAATGCAGAAGGCATGATCTGTTTACTTTGTACCATTAGGCAGAGTTCTTTCCTTAATAATGAAATAAAAAATGTTATTTATAATGGAAAAAAACAATGAAAGCATGACACAGGGATAAAAGGGGGAGCAAGAGCAGATAAAAGCATTGCAACTTTATGAGCTGGCCACACACTAAATTCAGCAATTACTTCAAGATGGAAAAAAAAACCTTTGAATTAATTTCTTTTTACACTGACAAACATCCATTTGTCATTGTTTGGGTCTCAATTAGCCAAGCACTGAATGATAAAACCCTTTATGAAGACATGAACACCACAGAAAGAGGCTGCAAATCTGTGTCTCAATCCTGGCAGAGTTTATATCCAAGAGAGAAAGAAATAAAAATCCAATAAACATTTTTTAGCCTTGAATCTGAACAAGACTTATCAAAGACTCCAAAGACTAAACTAACCTCAGCAACCAAATTAAAACAGTACTATTACCACCTTCAACCCCCATAAGCCCCCATAAAAAGCCTGCTTAGTCATGTTCATCTCCATATCATTCACAGCAGAGCATCCACCAATAGATCGGCTTCAGTACAACCGTGCAATTAATGTTGAATTTATAATAACTGTCTGTCAAACACTGACTTAGTGGCCACATAATAACATCCAATAGTTGTATGGCTTACTGCCAAAATGCCTAAGTATTAAGGCTACAGGCAAGACACTTTAGAATGAGAAACACACCGCACCTAAATAGACGAATATCTTCTTTATAAAAAGAAAACGGCGAAAGTGGTCTAAGAATTGTGTAATAGCTCTGAGTGAGTGGAAATGAAAGAATGTTTGACTTGACATGTCTAATCATGAGAGGGTATTAGTATGATAATGAGACAATGAGTGTGTGCAGATTCATGGTTCAACTGGACAAGAATACTTACATCCTTGTATTTATATCTCTCATCTGTGCTTAATAGAGAGACCACAAGCACTTGGGCTATAGACTCCTTCAGCACTGCAGTGAAGTGTAAGCGAAATAACTGATACACGGATAACTCATAGTACTGTAGTATCATTTATTTTGAGCATACCAACCAGGAATGCATTTAATTAAATATGAGGAGAGAGGCTTTTAAGGATGTAGGAATGTAGGACTCCCTGGTACTAGCTGAAATGAGCTATTTTATCACAATTGTTGACTCCAGATACACCATGGGAACATCTGCCTTAGATTTTGCTCAGAATAAAACTAGATTTAGGGGGCTTTCCAGCAGCCAAACTCCTGTCATTTGGAGATCGAGGTCAAATCCCAATGATGTCACAGTCATCCGTGACCAGACGTCCAAGAAATTTGCACTGTTCTCAGCGCAACACTAACCAATTGTGGGCATCTGCGAGCTCATATATACAGAAGAGAGCAGACAGCATGTTCCTCTGAGTGTGTTTTGTTTCCCTGTGAAGAGCGAAGTGCGCATTAAAGGTGTGTGTGTGGAAATGTTCATTTAATCCCACTCCTGGTAGATCTCAAAGCAAATCCTGTATTTACTGTATATAATTACAACATAATATATAATATATGGCCTATAAAGTATATTGTGATATTTTTGTAAGCTATAACATGATACACTGTATACTGTATATATTGTGATACATTGAAATCTCTTTGAAGTCACTTTATAAATGCTCTATTTAACACTTTGTTGCATACAGACCCACCAATATGATGATTCTAGTAGCCCCTGGAACATGTCTGTGTTAGAACATCCCTGTTAATATTCATTAGTGTTTCCCTGTTCCCTCCAGATAAACGCATGACTCACCTATATACATCACACACACTTGCTCAGGAGAGTTGTCTGGATGGGTGGGCGAGTGTAGATGTGTCCATGTGTGTTTTTTTCTTTTTGTGTTTGTGAGAGGGAAAAAGCCATAGGAGAGCACATAAGAGGCGAAATGCCAAAGCAAGTCCTATGCTGAGGACCTTTTCTAAGTGTACATTTAACAGAAAACACACGCACACAGGGAGCTGTACAACACTGATAGCGCACCACGAATGTACGACTCTAAGGAGTCGAACACTAGAGACGGCAGGTGCCTAATAAAACAAACCCACCCGCTGCTCTACAACTACACAACCAAACAAGCACAGTTAATTCTAGTGAGAGTTATAAAATCAGCCACAAAACCTACCTGCTCTATTTATGCTAAATTTCCTTCTTCACACATTATTAAAATGCTCTGTAGGGCACTAAAATAATGACTGAAATTAAAAAGTAAACTATGTCCTTGTGAAGTGGTGTGTCAGTATAAACAAATGGAGCAATAAAAGAAAGTGTTGGCTAAGCAGCATTTTACAGAGAGATAATACACCACTGAGAATTTCATGGGTTACCATGAGAACTAGCGAGAAGCTGGAACATCTGCAGACACCCTGATCAGAAACGAGCATCACTGTTTCACATACCACTGTTTCACATACCCCATTTGATTGGAGAATAGCAGTGACAAATCCACTTTTACTGTTCTGAGATGAGAGCAATGCAATCTATAAATGACTCATACATAGTTAATGACAGTTGTTCTTTAACCTCCCTTTTTTTAAATCACTAAGATCAAGATGCTAAAATTGTTTGTAATAGTAAATGACAGACAAAACAATTATGTAAAATGAGTTTTAAATAGCACCCTGTAATTTGTGTCTGGATATAATCGATAAGCAATATTCTGTAATCTGTATTTAAAAAATGTAAACATAAATCTCTGTTTTATTATTCTCTTACTGCCACAATCATGCATAACATTATCATGGCAGTTTCAGGTTTAAAAGTGTCGGACAGCAAACATGCCGGCATTTGAAATGACTGACTGCAGAATCTTCCTTCCTATGACTCAAATAAGAAACACAAAAAGAAGTCAAACCTCACTTTCGGAAACACAAATTCATATTCTGTCTGATTTGTACAACTTGCTTCAGCTACATGTCTGCGTGCAGCATGAGCATCCTTCAGACAGGACTAGACTCCCATGCTTCCATCTGGTTAAAGTGAGGGATTTCTTTTCACATTTGTGAACATCTTTTTCATTTGTGAGAAAGAGAGCAAGAGAGAGAGAGAGAGAGAGAGAGAGAGAGAGAGAGAGAGATGGTAAATGACAGGAAAATGTTGATGATTATTTACTCAAATGAAGACAAGTAGAAAAGAAATTACATACACAGAAAATATATAAATAATGTTCACGTGTCCATTTCTTGGAAAATGTGATTAAAATTCAACATAAAAACAACACCAGCCTCAAATCCCCATCTAAAACTCACAAAACGTAACCTCTCGTTTGGCAAAGCAAAGTGTGTGTGGTGTCCCACTCATTTTTACCTCCATTGTCCCTGTCACAATTTCCCCCTGGCACAAAGAGTAATGGGGCATATGGCCAAAGCCACCAGTGGCTGAAGATCATCTCCAGGTTTCCTGTGGGCCTGCGGCTGCTCAGTGCCAGTCAGAACAGACACCCCCACCTCTGCTCTGGATTTTATCTGATCTCAGGTGCCTCCGCTAATGGCTTAATGTTTCCTCTGTCCTTTCAATCAGTGCATTTCCATTTTCTCTTTAATGTCTGATTCCCACGCACTTAAGTATACAGTGGCCTTTCGGAGACATTATCATTTGTCTCATGTTGGTAAGGCGTCGCTTCCTTCATTTTACAAGGTCAGTGGCAGCAAGGCAGAACGTACTTATCGCAGGCACTTTGTGGTGCACGTTGCCATTCTTTATATTTTGAAGCTGGACGGTTGTCGCTGGTGAGGTGTGTCTGTTGCATTGAAGACCAGCTTCCAGGATCCAGAACTTTTGAGGTTGGTGTTGAGGCTTGGGCTGTAGCTTCAGTTGAAAACATGTTTAGTGGACTGGGTGGTCCAGCTGTTGCACTGAGAAGCACAAATAAGAGTAAATACCTCTCAGATCTATACTCAGTGGCCCAACACAAACAGGAGCAGGAATGTGGAGCTCCAGCAGTCTAATATAAGCGCCTGCGCAGAGCAAGATGCAGAAAGCAGATATCAAGCCGCATATTTCAGGGATTATGAGTAAATAAAAGTTATATATAAATCTCCCATAAAAAAAATCTTAATTATCCAATAAAACCTATTATGACTCTTGGTTTTCCGTCTTCTGCAGATTGCCAAGAACAATAATTAAATTTCACAATCCTCACCAGAGCACAAACATACTCTTTCAATCTTTCAACAAATCCAGAATACAATTTTGTCTGTATTAAACTCATGTCACTGCGTAGATTTAAATACTAGACATAAAAAAACTGTAATCTTAATGAGATGCAACATTATAAAATCCTAAATGTTTGTAAAATGAATAACTCACAGGACTACATAAAAGATTTGATACTGCACTGATTTTGCCCTGCATGTAATAGTAGCACTGTCTGGAATGTCTGCTAGACATCTAAAATTATCCCACATTTTTATTAAAGTCATTCAATATATTCATTTAAACAGTTATCATTTTACTTGATTCTCAGTGCACATGTCCCCAAAGTGAGCAAAAACCTTTTGTATACCTGGTTTGAGAAAAAGACAACATATTGAGCCTACTTATCTTGAAATGTCAAATAAACACTGCTCGTCATATATCCCCTGTACATAATAAACCAAATTATAAATTACACACATTGTGAACCTGAGAGTAGTAAACGTTTACTTAAATCATGATACTCTTAATCATGGCTGGTACTCCACAGCACTGAAGGAGAAGCTTGGTGGCAAGCGAGTTTCAGACTGTTGGGGTAAAGCGTTTATTAAGAGCTGCTGCAATACAGGCAGGGTGCATGATCCGATTCCAGAAAAGAGACAGGACTTGTGAGGGGGTTTTGCTGCACAGAGTAATATGTCACATCTTATCAGTTAAGGAATTTAGCAGTGTTAAATCTCCACATTTGGATAGGACAAAATGAACTGATTTTGTTTGGCTTGTGTAGTGTAAAATTATCAGCTCTCTGAAGGACTGGTGTTTCTCAGAGTCAGGTCTTGGATCAAGAACAGAGGCTGACATGAGTATGATGAGTAATATACTGTAAATAAATTTTCTTTTTCATTTTCTGGGAACAAATTAAGGAAGGTAAATCTGCCATGGCTTTAAGAGAGTGATGTAATCATAGGCTTCTCTGGTTCTGATAGAATCAATGGCTACTAACAAACAAAAAATACTTCAAGACACATTTTTATAACAAAATAGCATTCTTAGGTTGTGTAAGTGCTAATGCTCCATGCTTTATGCACTGAATATTGTGCACATATGGAAAAAAATTAAACAAAATATCAGAAACACACTTTATACAAGTGAGATAAGCGATGAACTCTATAACTGGAATATTTCTATTTTCGATGTTATATTGTTTATAAATATACTGACCTTCATTGTCAAAACAAAAAAAGGCCTATTAATACCTTATATTTTACACTTAATGTTAAAAAGCATTTCCATTTTATAGGGTACTGTTTGCAATTGTATTTAATCGTATTTGCAATTGTATTTAATTAAGCCTTATGCATTACCAAAATGTATACATTATACATGTATTTATGAGTTTAGAAAATGTAACAACAAAAGTTACCTAGCTGTACAATAGACACAATACAATGTAGATACAATACAAAAATACAGAAAACAAAACAATTATGCTTCTCTTATTTAATCTCAGTATACTCTACAGACTACTGAAGTAATTCAGGCTAAATGTAGCTTCACTAATAGAGCAAAATGGCATCAGCTCTCCCAAATGGGAAAAGAGAATGCTTTTAAAATACAAGCCAGACATTTTCAAATAAACACAAATAGGAAAAGATAGGATTTATTGCCCTTTTTCCCTTTTTGCATGGTCACTAATTGGCTCTTTTTGATTTCCAGTCAAATTGGACCAACTCCAAATGCTGTTTCATTGATTGGAAGTGTAGTAATAGTATTTAAAATTGTTTGTTTGCCAGAAAGTGTTGAAAGATGGAGCACAAATTTAAATATGCACAAAGAATGAAGGAATAGAAAAGTAAAGAAGAATAATGTGGTAACTTGTACAAACCGACTCTGTTAGTCCTTGAATGAAATGTATTATCTGTTATCACTGTTCTGTAGTCAAAAAAAGTACATTAGTACATTAACAGAGACCTACATGGGAGACACTAAGAAACACTGTGTACTTCAATTAAATAATGGAAATTTTATTCTACTATTTATTCAACTAGCAGAAGTTTATGGTACATGATGTTCCGTTGGGCACAGATTATTTCAGTCACAGACTTTGATGTATGTTACACAGTTTTGCTGCCAGTTCCTTTAAATGCTGCTACTCTTTATCAGACACCATATAAAAGGATAACAAGCCAGACTAAATAAGCTGATCCTGATGTTCCTGATTACAAATGGAAAAGCTAGCATTGTTAAATACATCTCATTAGCAGTTAAGCATATGTGCAAAGATTTTGTCCTCACGGCACATCAAAGCAAGTTCATGAAAAATCACCACAACAAAAGCAGAATCTTGAAAAGGCCAATAAAACGTCTGTGTTCCTGACACCACAGCTCTCTTTTTACTCTTCCCTGCTTGCAAAAGAGATTAAAAGAAGGCAGACTATTTAATGTTTGAACAAATTTCCAACATGAATCATTCTGAAAGTGTTACATTATTCTTCTTTGTGCAGTAATGTGTACAGTAACCAACCCTCAATGGTTAAATCACAGGAGCACACATTGACACTTAAGATGACGGAACATTCGTGGTTAGTTTAAACCATAGACTCTATCACAGTTTAGAACCTAATGTACTGTCACGTAGTTCATGCTGATCCTCTGAACACCACAATATTTAATATCAAAGCCACAAAAACACCACTTCAAGGGACAGGTTTGGGAAAGAAAAAAAGAACCAAGCAAAAACTAAATCAGATTCCATTATGACTGCGCTTCCTGTAACCCCGTCCACAATGCAAGCAATATGAAATCTTTTATGTTTCATTTTTGTGGTATTCGGAATGGAGAAGAATCAGAACTGCAGCCAAAACAGACTGTACAGTATTTAACTAATTCAAACATCACGAGAATGCTATGATCAAAGCAGTGTGTAAGAGTAAATGGTAATGCAGCACAACATCCTCCCCAAACATCTTCACAATTGCTCTATTTTGGACCTCTATTTTGGTGGAAAAAAGGGTGAGGCACCAATCTGCCAGCAGGTTCACTACTCCTCCTGTCTTTCAGATGCTGTACCGCTGGGAATAAACTGTAACTAGAAATAATATAGAAATAATTTATAAATCTAAATAAGAATATATATAACTTACCTGGAAACATATCTAGAAATAAAGTAAGACAAAAACATTGTATCATGATGAATAAAAAAAAGAGGGATTTTAAGCCATTCTTCTTGCAGGATAGTGGCCAGGTCACTACGTGATGCTGGTGGTGGAAAACGTTTCCT
>JAOVYV010000040.1:16909660-16921062 GCA_025674545.1 Hassar affinis | reverse complement strand
ATCTGTGACCAAGACAGCAAGTCTTTGTGATGTATCAAGAGTCACGGTATCCAGGGTAATGTCAGCATACCAGGAAATGTTTTCACCACCAGCATCACGTAGTGACCTGGCCACTATCCTGCAAGAAGAATGGCACTGTGCAGGACTTGTATATGTCATTCCCAAGACGAATTGACGCTGTATTGGCTGCAAAAGGTGGCCCTACATCATACTAATAAAATATTGTGGTCTAAAATGACAGGTGTTTCAGTTTCAGAAGCATTTGTGTTATATTTTTGGAATTTCTTTACATCCATATAGCAATCAATAGAACAATAAAAAAGAAAAATAATCGGCAGTAGCAGACGTCTCTGTCTGTCTCCTTAGCTGCTTGCCTATGGGCATGTACTCTGACCATGCACTCATTGCGCGCGAGTCTTCTACATGGCTAGGCAGAAATATTGCTAAAACTTGCAAGCTTGTTGCACAACAATGACAGAGAAAGTGCAGCCAAAATTTCCAGGGCCATCTCTACCTACAACAGCTTACACTGCTTATATGTGAATCAGACCTGAGGTAGGACATGAGATGCTGTGCTTCTCTCCCTCATGGACTTAGTAGAGCAGTAGTCAGATAGTGTGCATTTCATATGTTGTGGAGTTTGGTTGGATTCTTTCAAAATCTACCTTACTTTCCAGTTTCTCCAAAGTGGCCTATGCTAGCTTTAATAAAAGCTAATAAAAATGAGTTTGATGACTCTTCTGAGTAGAATTCTTAGTTTTTTTTCAACTAATTTGTTAATCAATATTTATTTTTTTTATATATTTTATAATTACAATTACATTTCTTACTTTACAATTTTAAAACTACAACTTTAAAGCTATCAGCTGTTTCCAATCTGTTACACACATACAGTATTAGTCAAATAAAAAAGCTGTATTACAATATGGAATCTCAAAACAGTGTATTGTGACAGTTTGTCACAATATCTACATTATATCCTCATGTTCCCCAGCCCTAATATAGAATCATGGCTTCTCCAAGGGATGTAAAACAAGCTATTTGTAATCGCTGTAAACACTTTCTTTATTATTCCCTTCATTCATTCATCCTTTCCTTTATTGATTCATCTTCAGTGTCTGCTTGAATGCCTCAATGGAAACCTACCTGAGCTGTTCATTTGCCAGAATGGTGAGGTGTGTGTTTGACTCTCAGTCCTGAAGCGCAGACAAAACAGGGCTCAATAACAATACAGGAAAGCTTACTGTTTTAGTCAGAGCACACTTGTAGTGCCTTACTGATTCAGGCTAATAAAAAGCGAAATACAGTGTATAAAATGCATAGTGATTTACAACGGAAGAGTAAGATTTTCAGTTTGAGCTATAGGGAGGAAAAGAAAAACAGTCACTGTCATTTTATCTCAAATGATGTTTGAGTAGTTTGGGAGCTGAATAAGTTGGCTCTTTTTGCTGAGTTGAGCCAAATTATCTGACTCACTAAAAAGTGCTAGAATTCCCATCAACAGTAGTTGCAGCTCACTTTCATGGTCCCCTGGCTAAAGTTATCTCAGCTCTCCATTTTACTACTGAAAGAAAATGAGTATTTGGTTTAAAGATGCACTTTAAAATAAACATCAGTACATTTGGCAACTTTCTCCTAACAGTGGTGTTGCAGTAGTGTCTAGAATAAGTCCTGATTCACTTCAATTCAGGTACTCACAGGTACTAAGATTGGAAGAAATTGTCCAGTTATTCTGCTAAACTCCATTGCATGCTGGGTATTCTCTATTATGGGCTGTCAAAGCTGAGTACGGTGCTGGCCATGGGATTTCAGCTCTGTCTAATGTCAGGTGCCCCTCGAGGTGATCAAAGTGTGCCGCCCTGAAAAGATTGTCTTTCCATTATTCATACTCCCCCAGGAATGCAGGCATGACACCATGTTTATCACCATCTCTTTGCACATATTAATGATCTGTAATTTGTTTGAGTTTGTCTTACATCTTGTTTTTTTATTGACTGAGTGCCAATGCTGGGTTTAATACACCTTTTAACTGTGAGAACCAGCAGCTTATGTTTTATTTCGAGAGACATGTTTTGACTATGATAGCAGTGGGAACCATCACAAGTGAAAAAATCTGCACTGGTTTAAGTCAAAGTGATCATCATGTCAAAGTGCCTAATGTCCTCGTGGCCCAGAAAATGACCATCCAGTGCAGGTTACTTCAACAATCATTGAATTCACAGGTTTTGTTTAGTTCTCATTCACACCCACACACACAGTAAAGAGAAAATGCATTATCAGACGATGGCTGTGGATGGTACTTGCTTGCATAAAGTGTGTGGAATAACAGGAAGCATTTCCTGTCACAAAACAGAATATGTAAACCGTGGTAGTGCTGTAATTTTCATACACAATATGGACCAAGCCATTGAAAAATATGCATCCTATTTAAAAAAGTATTGGTTTTGGCTTTTCATCTACACTGAAACTTTTTCCCTAATTTAATCATGGCCAATTCCCACTGCCAGGTAGCTCTTCCCTATCATACAACAGCTACCATTCAAGGAGCTTCCTCTGAGGCACGTGAAGCCAGCCAACCTCATCTTTTTGAACTACTGGTTATGCAATGTCAGGGTCCTGTGTAATACACTCAAAAGAATACGCTCCTGCCCACTTCTGTATGCATGAGCTCACACACACCCATGATTGGCTAGTGCAGCTATGATCTCCATCTTCTTTTAAAAACTTAGTGTCTCCCTCCCTGAGATCACAGCCAGTTTTGCTCTCTGGACTCCTGGTCACAAATGGCTGTGGTATCATCTGAAATCAAACTCATGATCTCTGTATGATAGGGCGAAAGCTTTTCCGTTGCGACACTCAGGAGCACTGAAACTGTGTTATGACCACTGAGAATGGGTCTTTTTAACACTAGTAATATTTTTCATTAAGTAAATTTTTCATTGCTATGGACTATGACCCCTCCTTGCTAGCCATTACAGTGCTATTAACCAACTTTTGTAATGTAACTAAACCACTAAATTGTCATGTGTCTGTGTGTAATAAAAAAAACTTACATTGTCTTCTGCATAACAGTGTGTGTAATAATAATAATAATAATAATAATAATAATAATAATAATAATAATAATCTTTTAGTCATGCAGATGTGAGCATATAAGTGTAAGTGCTTGTAAGGGTTTGTACAATATAGGCTAGATTTATTTTACAGTTAAAACAAAAAGTAATTAATACTACATGGGATTCAGAGTGACACTCTCCATCTTTCTTCAGCGAAATTAAGTGCATTTACCCTTGCTCTACAGGAGCAGTGCTGTGTGCACACAAAATTGAAACTCTTGAAGCACACCATTGTAAGTTAGCATGCAATTACTCATGTGCACAAGTTAATTATTATTATTGTCACTACCACTCATCATCATCATCATCATTATTAATATTGATTTTCTATTATTGTTGCTATTATTAGTAATACTACCAAGTATCAGTTTTTACTGACGTTTTAACCGTATGGGTTTCTTTTACAGGCATCACACAGCACACAAATGCACCCAAATCGTATTTTAACAATATTTTAGTTTTTTACTAAACCTGTACAAGGTTTCTGTGGTTGTGGGGACTAAACACTTCACAGCGAGGGGTCTGGCCTGTAGGTGGGAGGTTTGTGTGACAAAGACATTCATCACATTAGTCATTCTAGTATTAAACCACTTTCTAGCACTCTCAGGGCACAATGCACATACATTCATTCACACCTAGGGGCAATTTAACTTAGCTAGTCCACCTACATGCATGCTTTTGGGAGGTGAGAAACCAGAGAACCCAGAGAAACCACATGTGAACATGGGGAGAACATGTGAAACTCCACAGAGACAGTAACCCAAGCTCTAAATTAAACCTACCACCATGGAGCTGTAAGACAGCAACAGTAACCACCAAGAGGGTGAGTAACTCAATCTTTTCCAATGCTTCTGTGGATAATAGCTGTGTATACAATATAAAAGCTGCATCCCAGTGTGAAAGTACTTTGTATTCCCTGACCTTTGCATGCTCAATCTTGTTATACAAACTATATAAAGAGTTATTTTTATACAGACTGTAGATGACCAGTGCTCCACAGCGTCTCTGTGGCATTATCTTCAAGCTGGGTTTCTTGTGAGTAAGGTCTACGAACTGCTTTACTCAGAGGTGGCTCACACCTTTCATCCTACCAATGGCTTGGGATGTCCTTCAGCACCACTTTCTCCAGGCATTTCACATCCCCTCTGCCATCTAGCAAACCTTTGAATATGTGTTTCTAGTGTGGCTGACTGGGTCTTCCTTCACATCCAGCACATGTGAGACATACATGCATTTTACAGACTACAGGGTGATCTTAAAGTTATGTAGTTTAAGGGGAAGGTAGGCCTAAACTAGCAACATTTACACTGTACACAGTTTCAGATAAAGATGGGCAAAGAGAGACGTTCATGCAACAGAAAAGACATAAAAAGTTAATTGATTTTAAAAGATATAACAAATTGTATACAAAGAAATAACTCCCACTGGTGTCAGAAAATCGGATCTTTGTTGAACTGGCCTGGTCTGATCCAATTCGTTATTGATTGGATGAATAATATTTGAATTTAATGGCCAGCAAAAGCTCAGTATTACTTTGCTCTTTTATATCATGGACTGGAACATTTTTTTTTTGGAACAGTTTTTGTTTTTTGCACTTATTTAGTATATAATGCACAAGTTTAGCATAACATATGTCTGTTCTGACTGTGTGACTATTAAACCATACACTGAAGTATCATAAACCATAAACTGGTACTGGGGCCTACGCAAAATACATAACAACGCCACCTATGCACATCATCGATTGCATCTGCCAGTGTACATATAAAGCGACAGACATCTATGGAAGCTTCTAGAGTTATTTCCGCAGTGAGAATGGCAAGTTATCCTGATTTTATGATTTTCAACGAGCTCGTGAGATGGGTCACAGCATTTTGGAGGTAGAAGCAAAGTTTGAATTTTCACATATGAGCATTTCAAGGGTGTACTGTGACTATAAGAATTCTGGCAAAACCTCGAATTTAAAACAGCAGTGAAAAGATTCTGTGTGAACTTGACCAGCGTCGGCTGGCAAGAATCATTTCATTGCTTCAAATAACATCAGAATTCAATGCTGGGGCCCCGTGCTGGGAATTCAATGCTGGGAGCTACCAAGTACTAACTGGTATACCAGTTTTCTGGTACTTCAGTGTACTTTACCACTGTATATAATCACATAAAAATCATCTGAGTATAAAATAGGCTGGGCTCCCTAAGCCAATACCACGATCCAAATCAAGTTTACAAATAATTAGCTGATCCTACCTACCTACACGATTAGTCTTATTTTTATTATTATATTTCAGAACATTCAAAAGAATGCAAAAAGTCACAAGACTGCTGTTTTTGGGTTTTTATTACCGACACTCACAATATTCTGCTCCAAACTGTCGTATTGGCTATGTCCAATGCTTGTGCAAAGACACTGACAGATTTTTTTTCTCTTTTCTCAGCTACAACATGACTTGCTTTTCTCCCATTGACAGCTTTCTAATCTTCTTGTTAATTCACCATTTTTAACAACGAATTAAATCTTCCTAGGTGAAACCCAGGACTCAAACCAAGTGTAGAAAATCAGAGCTATTAATTGTTTAAACAAGAAATCTAACAGGTCACACCTGGGCAAGAAGAAACAACAGTCAGATCCAATAACTTCCATAACAACTTCCGCAGGGCAGGGGGAAGGTATCACAATCCACCTTCTGGAGAAGACTTCACGAGTAGAAATAGAGAGGCCATACCACAAGATGCAAACCACTTATCAGCAGTAAGAGTCAGAAGGGCAGATTGGAATTCACAGAGAAATAAAGAGATGAGCTACAAAGGTTCTGGAATCAAGATTAACCTCTACCAAAGTGATGGAAAGACAAAAGTATGGAGGAAAAAAGGATCTTCTCATGATCCAAATATATGAGATCAGTAGTCAAGCATGGTGGAGGTAGTGGCATGGCTTGGGTTTGCATGGTTTCTTCTGGAATGGGCTTTTTTATAATTATGGTAACTCTTTAACCATAACTAATCTTTTAATCATGCAGCAAGACAATGACCCAAAACGCATAATCAAACGCATTTCACCTCCCGAACAACCCATGAAAAGCATCACAAAAAAAGTGATGTCACAAGTGATGTCACATTATACATATACACACCCTATATTGCCAAAAGTATTCACTCACCCATTTAAATCTTTGAATTCAGGTGTTCCTATCACTTCTATGGCCACAGGTGTATAAAATCAAGCACTTAGGCATGCAGACTGCTGCTACAAACATTTGTGAAAGAATGGGTCACTCTCAGGAGCTCAGTGATTTACAGCGTGGTACCGTGATAGGATGCCACCTGTGCAACATGTCCAGTTGTGAAATTTCCTCACTACTAAATATTCCACAGTCAACTGTCAGTTGACTTTATAACAAAGCGGAAGTGATTGGGAATGACAGCCACTCATCCATAAAGTGGTAGGCCACGTAAAATGACAGAGTGGGCTGAGCAGTTGCCGAGGTGGATAGTGCGCAGAGGTCGCCAACTTTCTGCAATTACTAAAGCCATGGGTTTCCATGGCCAAATAGCTGTATCCAAGACTTACATCACCAAGTGGCATGCAAAGTGTAGGATGCAGTGGTGTAAAGCATGCTGCCACTGGACTGCAGTGGAGATGTGTTCTCTGGAGTGACGAATCACGTTTTTCCATCTCATCTGATGGACGAGTCTGGGTTTGATGGTTGCCAGGAGAACGGTACTTGTCTGACTGCATTGTGCCAAGTGTAAAATTTGGTGGAGGGGGATTATGGTGTGGGGCTGTTTTTCAGGAGCTGAGCTCAGCCCCTTAGTTCCAGTAAAAGTCTTAATGCTTACTAAGAGATTTTGGACAATTTCATGGTCTCAACATTGTGGGAACAGTTTGGGGATGGCCTCTTCCTGTTCCAACATGACTGTGCTACAGTGCGCAAAGCAAGGTCCATAAAGACATGGATGAGTGAGTTTGGTGTGGAAGAACTTGACTGGCCTGCACAGAGCCCTGACCTCAACCCGATAGAACACCTTTGGGATGAATTAGAGTGGAGACTGTGAGCCAGGCCTTCTCGTCCAACATCAGTGTCTGACCTCACAAATGCGCTTCTGGAAGAATGGTCAAAAATTCCCATAAACACACTCCTAAACCTTGTGGAAAGCCTTCCCAGACGAGTTAAAGCTGTTATAGCTGCAAAGGGCCAACATCATATTAAACACTATGGATTAAGAATGGGATGTCACTCAAGTTCATTTGCATGTAAAGGCAGGCGGACGAATACTTTTGGCAACATGTGTGTATATTATACATAATAAATGTTGTGTTTTACTTACTTTAAAGCTATTTGGTCAAGTTAAATAAAAGTATGGAACTAAATATTCCAATACTTTTGCTCATCTAAAATTGGGCCATGTGCCACCAAAAGCGTCCCCCCTTTTTTAAACAAATATAGATGGAAATATCAGGAAATATAAGCTGAGCTTCTAATCTCAAACACAAATGTCTTCAGTGTACAGCAAAAAAAAACTGGTCTTGCTGTTATACTGTTGGAGGAGACTGTGTATATTAAGTCAAAATCCATCCAAGAGGAATAACTGATCTTTCTGCCCACAAAACCAGAGAAACTCAATAGGAAATTATCTGCTTGTACTCTTTGCTATACTACCGAGTGCACAAATATAGAGCACAATCACATTGGTCCCTGTCAAAGCTCTTATACTCATGTTTGATCAGTTTGGCATAGAAATATGTAGGAAAGTTGAAAGACCTTTCCTTCTCCCTCATTACTGTTACTCCTGCAGTGTATTAAGGAGAACAGTTTTATTTACAGCAAGTAAAATATAAAAATGACTAATTACAAATTAAAAGGAAAACAACAAGGGTCTGTTCAGCAAGTGACTGATATGACACTTGGACTTAATAAGAGAAATTCCTGCACATATCAAAACCAAAAGTGGAAATATTCCCATGTGCACATTCTGTTTCTGTGCAGGAAGCAGGTGTAGCACTTTATCTGCACATAAAGCAGGTGTAGCTGTTTTAATCTTGGCAAATATGTTCAGCTGCAGTCCTGTAGGCAGTGTGAAAAGAACTGGCATACTGGCGTACATCAGTAGCTTATCAACAGCCAAAGAACAACCATTTCAATTCATTGGATAAAATGAATACTTTATAGTTTTCACGTCATCGTGCTGAGATAGACCACAATTTGGTTGTACTCACACAGCTACTAATGCCTGTCTACTTTCAGTTCCTTGGTGCGGTTCACAGGTCTTTCACAACCAAGCAGTTTTGGATTACTGCTGGGGAAAAACACATTTTAAATAACATTCCTGCATTTTCAGTAGCAAAACAACATTATCTGTTGTCTATGCTGTATTCAACAGCAGTAGTCAGCAAGCTTAGATATTAAATAATGGATATATAACCAGGCAGTAACCTACAATAAAACTATACAGAAAAGACAGACAAGGCTAGAACCAAAATGTACAGCGTACTTATGTTTACTCGCTACGTTTCAACTGAGGAAGGGAAAAAACAGCCCTATTCAGCACTCTATTCAGATAACAGACCAAGCAGCAACCAGCACATTTCCGTTACAAAAAAATACAGTGAATAAAATACAGCACGTTTTATATTTCTGTGCCAGCATACTCAATACTATTACTATATATAAGGATTAACAGATCTACAAAAGAAATTTCACTTTCAGTTGTTATTGGTTTCCTGTCTCATGTTTCTCTTGCAATTACCAAACTGCCTCAAATCCTTATAAGAAATAATCAAGCCCCACTAGCACTACTATAAAATTTCTCTTCTTCAAAAATAGCCCAAAACTGTTATCATTAATAAAACACCAAAACCATCATTGTTTTAACACATGATGCAGTTTTACACTGCACTCATTCTACACTGATGAGCACTCTTTACTGAGAAACTTCGGCTTTGTTTTTCTTGGTTAGTTAAATCTGTGATATAAGCATGATAGCGTAGCTGGTGTGGGATGATGTGGTCTCTGCAGATGTAACAACTTAACCTCTGTAACCTCTGCTGTGCTGTCTGCACAAATAAAACAACAACATCCTGCCTTGCAACCCCTCTCAGCGCCCCAATCATACCAGCCAAGTGACAGCTCGCTTCCCCTGCTCACATTACACAGCAGCATGAAGAACTCTCTTAAAAGGAGGTTTGCAGAAAATCGCAACACTTTGCCAACAGTTTTAAAAAAGCGAAACAGTGTTTGCTTTCACTTAACGGCAAAATCATGAGTGTTGAATTAGTTTTCCGGGTGTTCATGTGCACTAAGCAGAAATGAACACCATTAGGTGCGTGAGCACAGGATAATACTAGAATTAAAAAAAAACTGCCATGAGACCTCTTGCAGCAGTGCTGCACGTAAAATAGATATTGTAATATAAATGTATTCGATAAATGTGTAGTGAATGGAGTGAAATGACAGAACTATCACTTAAAGCATTACAATTGCCATTTTATGGATAACCGTAGAGATGCACTGATCATTCTGATACCGATAGCTATGAGAATCAACCCATAACACATACTGGCAAGTCACAGCTTATGTTCAAGACAGGATCTGTGTGATGTCAACACATGTTCATGACATAAAATTAATCAGATAGAAAGTGAAATAGAACAGAATCCAAACCACAACCAAAACTTCATTTCAGGCCAGTATCTGCCCTATTGTCCTAATAATCATTTCCCCAGTATATGAGTGAAAGTTTTGAAAGTGTTGACAAGGACATGTAACACCAGTCCTCCCAATATAGTTTGAATTTGGACTGGCCACTTTGTGACTTGTGTAGTTTGCATTCAGAAAAAAGTATAGTACTCTCTACCAAAGCTTCAGAGTGTTTAAATGAAAGTGCAGCATTTGTTACAAGAATCCCCAGTAGTCCTTAATATCCAAAGCCTTAATTAACAATAAACATAGCGTGCACATGAATTTGTTTCAAATAAAAAAGTGAGGTAAGTCCTAAAATAAGCACAATAATGTCCAACGCACGTTATATAAAAAGGAATCGTTTCTCATAGATCGTGTTATAAATCAGTCCGCACTAACTCAACAGGTGAGAGCTAAAGAGATTCATGAAGTGCAGCATGCAGACCGACAGTGCAGAGAGAGTCACTCACACGAACGCGTGGTAGACGAAAGCCCAGGCGCGCGGTCTCTCCAGCACGTTGTACAGGTAGTTCTGCAGCTTCCGGTAGCGCGCGTTCCGCCGGCCGCTCTGCGCCCCGTACGCTAGCGGCTTGCCGAGGAGACTGAGCCGGGCGCCGCGGGCTCTCCTCGCATTCTCGCTGCTGCTCATCGCCCCGCGTCCGCCCTCCACATCCTTCAGGCCGTAGTTCTCGGCCCGGCGCCCCGGAGACGCTTTCATCCAGAGGCCAGAGGTGCTTTCGTCGCCGCCGTGGTCGCGCGGCATTGCATCGCCAGCGCCGGTTGGACACGCGCGCTCGGCACCGGCAAGACGCGCATATAAAGTGATGTGCAATGGAGAAACTTCGAGTAGAGCTTCAGTCACAATGTTCTAATTCTCCTCGGTGGGTTTTTGTCTGTATTAGAGCTCACCGGCCACAACGAGGTCTGATGCGTTTCACCTGCGTACAAGTGGCGAGCATCCGCGCTGCTCTCGCTCTGTGTGCACGCGCAGCCTGGAGCCTGGACTTCTGAAGAAGTGTCACCATGTCAGTGGTAGAAATCCGATGAGGGGAGGGCACCTGCCGACACCAACGTAAGCTGCGCGTTCCCCTCCCTCTGTCCCTGTGTGTGTGTGTGTGTGTGTGTGAGAGAGATCCTCTCTTTAACTCCAGCCCAGAAACACGCACACACGCGCGCGCTGAGCGGAGGGCTGCTGCGCTCTCAGTCTGCCGGGTGTGAGACACTTCAGCGGCGCTGAATCCGTTACGAAGCCTCGCGGGGCGCAGACGGCGCTTCTCTCACCTCCGTAATTTACGCAAGAAATGAGGCAGGGCGTCATTCACAGATATTAAACGAACTGCCACATTCCGAAGTGTTTCTGCCACCTCGGATCAGCGCGTCCTGTAGATGTCCATTTATGTCAGTGTAAAGCAGAGGGAGAGAGCCGAGTACAGAGAGCTGAGTCCCCCTCTCTTTCTTTCTCTCTCTCTCTCTCTCTCTCTCTCTCACTCTCTCTCTCTCTCTCTCTCTCTCTCCTCTCTTTCTCTCTCTCTCTCTCACCCTCTCACTCCCTCCCTCTCTCTCTCTCTCCCTCTCTCTCACTCTCTCTCTCCTCTCTTTCTCTCTCTCTCTC
>JAOVYV010000040.1:16890718-16901889 GCA_025674545.1 Hassar affinis | reverse complement strand
ATAAAATTGTAATTTTTCATATCTCATAATAATTTTTCATATATATATATATAATATATATAGCTCTGGTTTTATACACATTATCTAGCTTAGTTCTAGCCCCACAGTAGTAGACTACAGAGAACACCAACATCTTCAGTAAAAAAAATGAGGGCCTCGTGTTTGCTCAGTACTACAGTACAGAACTTATTTATCCATAGGGTAAAAAAAGAAAACAGTTCAAAAACTCCTCAGACATTCTGCCCCAAAATGAGGGCTGTGTGCATGGCTGAACTTGGCCAAATGCCCACACATGGAATGAATGGCTTCATTTTATTGGTTAATCTATTAATATCAAGTACGAGCAAACTGTACAAGTACATGCAACATACAAGCTGGCCTACAGTATGTGGAACTAACACACATTTATTTTAGTCTCTTTTTTTCTCATCTGTCTTGTTTTACAAAATGTGCATGCAGCTTGGAACGGTTCCAGAGTCATGCTGTTGCCCATGTTGTGAAGAGAAGGTGGCAAGTTTTGGGAGGTCACCATCTCAGGCCATCTCCTAAACCACCTCTCACTTACTATCATGTTCGTCCAGGTGCTCGGAATGGGAACTTGATTTCTTTATTAATTATTTTTTTGTATAACTTAATCTACCACAAAATAAAAAATGCAAAAATAGCTGATGGTCATTTGGGCTGTTATAATCTTCTTTACAATTTTGTTGTAATAACCTTATTTTTTAAAAAATCAAGCATTTGTGCTTGCTTCAAAATAACTCTACTTGGATAAAAATTCATTTATGGGCAGGACCCAGAAACAGAATGAACTATGCAAAACAAAGTGACTGGCTGTTACCTATGTGCATGGTGCCTGTCCATGGTGACCAGTTCTCTATTTACTCTTAAGAGCTCAGAGTATATGTAAGGGCCAGTAACCTGGGAGTATTAGCCAAATGTATGAGTGTATGTACTTCAGTTGGCCATTCTTACAGTCTTTTTGTCAGTCTGAAATAAACCTTACTCCCGCTGTTCTACTGCTTGTGGTTTTGCATCTTCCTTTAAGCGTATATGACACAACTGTCAGAATGAGGCATGTGTTCACATTCTACACAATGCGTCTGTGTATCAAATACATGAGAAGGTAAAAAAAAGGCAAAGCAGTCAGTCATAACTGCTGTAAACAGACAGAGGTTTTCAAGTTGGCCTCCCCTCTCACACACACCTGATCTGAGTCAGTGGCACACTGACATGAGGAGAGGCCCTGCACTCAGCGTTCGTGAGGAGGAGGGTACTCTGAGAAGACTAACCCTTGCCCTTTAACCCCTGACCTCAGGCCTCTCCTCGGCAGAGAGGCTTCCTGTACAATTAAGCCAAGTTAGGGGCAGCGTTGTCTTCACTCTTACCGATCCACCATCACACCCCTGTCTCTCCTACTCTCCTACTCCACACTCCTTATATGGTCAGAAAACAACTCCTAAATGTTACTGATTGGCAAGAAGCACTCAGGCAACCAGCACCACGGTCGGCTCCTCTCTCTTTCTGTCTGCCACAACGGATTGCTTTCAGCTGCTCATCATTCCCTCTTTTAATTTGGGCTCGCTCATCATCTCAGCAACATGGCTAAAACAAACAGAACATGCAGTAAGGATCGCAGTGGATCAAGGGAAATCTCAGCAATCCAAAGGGCAAAATAAAGGAGAGGAGAAGTGATTGTCAGGCTCCAGCAAAGCTTTGATCGTGATTCTGTCCGTCTGCCTGGCTGCCCCTCTGGCGCTGTGTTTTTTGCCATGGGCCTTTGCTCTGTTCGGGCATGTTTTACCTCATGTCCTCCCTCCTGTTCACTAGGACCTGACACCTGTTGGCCCTGAATCGAGTGATGACTGGGAAGCACGTCGAGTGAGAGGAGCGAGTGTTGGGTCCACCAATGACGATGGGGGAAACAGTTTGTACCAGCCAATCACTGTACTAGAAAGGTCCAGCTCTTCTAAAAGGATCTGTGCAACGCCCATGAAGCATTTATGGTCCATGCGTCCATAATCGCCCCACACTATTACCTGTGAGAGAGAAAACAACTCATACAATTTTAAACATTTACACAAACCAAAAACCATGTAAGAAAGGACAGACAGGATCATAGACTTCTACCTCTGTTTCTTACCTGCAGAACTTTACCCTGCGGACTCTCCTCAAACAGCAGTGACTGCTGATACAATGGGTCAAGTGTTTTTCTTGCAATCTTGGTTTTCTTTTTGGCTTTGCATGCTCCATTATCCAGCAAGTAGACCTTGACATATGGAGCTATGGACACCAAAGTCAATCATCAAATCAACAAGACCGTTACAAAAAAGAACAAAACAACACTTCATTGTGCTGTAAAAGTTTCCAGGCTGGCCTTCACTCTAACACACTCTTCACCTGAGTCAAAAACAGTATGAGAGTCTTTTACCTGGCAGCGATTTGGATCCTGGTTTGGGGGTAAGGCCACGTGCCCTGATCACCTCCACCTCCAACTGCCCCTTTTTATCCATTAAGCCGATCTGAACATCTCCTGAAGCACACGTTAACCGTCATTTTTCAATTTTACTTTATCAATGTTTGTTCAGTTCATTTATTCAAATTTAGCCAAATTAAAATTGATTCAAATCCCTGGAATGAGCACTAACCCATAGAGGGTGTTGCTAGGGTCTGCCTCCCCACTAGCTGTGCAGGTCCAAGGCCATCGAGGAAGTCACTGAACTGGCTGTCAGCCCCCAACCTCATCCCTGAGAAGATCAGACTAGCACACACACACACACACACACAAACACACACACTTTGTACACCTATACTTGTGAGGATTTCTACTGACATAATTAATGCTATGCCTAATCCAAACCCTAACCCAAACCTTAACCCCAGCAAGGAGGCATCTTTCTGGCTCTTCTTTTTATTTTATTTATTTATTTATTTTTTTTATCTTTTTATTTTTATTCATTTTTTCATCTTTGTTCAAATCTACAACAAAAATCCTTTCCTTATGGGGTCCAGCAAAATGTAACCACAAAGTTAACAAAATCAGATATTAATATCCTAGTGGGGAGAATATGGTCCCCACAAAAATATAAAAACATGGAGTCACACACACAAATGTTAATGAAGATAATTATCGTTAAGCCAGAAACTAAATCTAACCTTAGTCTTAACCTGTGTAAATAATACTAGCTTTAATTTAATTTTAAAAGAATAAAAGAAAAGAAAAATATCTGCCACAAAGTCAAAATTCTCAGATATTCCTATTTTTGTGGGGACATTTGCTCCGCACCGAGATATAAAAACCTGGTCATAATCTTTCAAAACATGCCACAATTCTTCATTTTTTCTGTTTCATTTACGTTTCTCTATGTGTCAACAGTAGCTCATTGAATTGAGATGTGAATTGAGGTGCTAAAAACAGTTTAAAACCATTACAGTGAGACAATAATTAAAATGTGTCTAGGATAAATATGCCTACGACATGCTGCCATCACGAGATTACTTATATTTCTAGCAGTTATTTACTGTAAATCCATACCCACCAATAATGACCTATACTGTACAATACACTAGAGAAGGTTGAGAGCTGAACTCAACTGTACATTTGTGAACAGCAGACCTTTATTAAGTGCGGTATGTAAACCATGTCCTGTGCTGCGGCCCCTCAAACACAGGCGATATTTCCTTTGAGACCAGCACAATTTCCATGAGCTAACTCCAAGTGGAATGTCTGAGAGCAGTGCCAACCAGTGTCATGCTACCATATAAGAGGCCTACGTGATAGCTCCATTTCATACAAATCAATGTGTAATTAGTTTTAAATCGCACAGTCGCTTCAGTTTTGTGCTTTGTCAGACTCCTAGTTGGATTGCTGAGGGTCGCTGTGACCGGCCACTCCACTCTGCAGTGAGCAAAAGCTGTTTCTGTTCTGTGCTCAGCCTAGAACCCTGCTGAGGCCCATCTGCACAGATGATAGATATTTTAATTATCAGAGGAGTGGAAGGCTCACCATCTGGCTCCAAAAATGGAGCTGCTTAAACAATGGACATATTAAGTGTGCAAATCAGTGCAAAAATAGCCCACCTTAAGCTCTTTTTCCATGAGCTTATCTTCTGAACAATACATCTGTCCAAAAGATTTACGCTACTCACTCGACTGAAGATACACATATGAGACAGGGTCAAAAAGTCATTAAGTGTTCATACTGTTTGACCATTTCAACAAAGTGGTTTTTAGAGTGGGGTCCAGGGGTCAGACACCCACAATTATCAAATCTATTATTATATTTATGATTCAATTCTTATAGTTATTAGTGGGTTTTAAGAGGTTACTTGAATGGCTAAGGTTTTTATAGACTCAAAAACAAATGAGCCTATAAAAACCATCAACATGGATTGAATATATCTTGACTTCAGGAATAAGCTTGCTGGCTCCAATAAATAGCTAAGACATTACTGTATACTTTAAAGTAATGAGTCTAATATTTGAGTAGTTAGATTTTGCTTGGAGGTGGACTGTGGTATAAATTTTCTAGTTTTACAAGCTGCAAAATTTCTGAGAACCTGTGGCATAGATAATCAGAAATCAGAGGGGGGTTAGTAGTGTGCGTGTGTTGTGATACTGACTTCCCCTCAGAGCTGTAGCTGTTCATGCTGCCATCAGTGGATTCGCGACTGGCCTGGCGAGCCATTGCATTGCGGGGATACTCCACTGCCATGCCTGTCTCCTGACTCCTCTGGATCTGACTCGAGCCTTTTGCCTTCTTATTTGCTGCTTCTACAGAGAAATGGTAGAAAAGACCAACCCATTGGCTTTACATTTCTCAGAGTACTAGACAAAAACTTCTGACAGAGAAAAGGACACTGACAGAGAACTGGTGCGTGTTTGAAAGCGAGAAATATACAATAGCTTTTTGTCAGAGAAGTATATTTCTCCAACTCCTGTTCTTACTCATTCAAGAGGAAATATTGCTGTCTGAGACAAGACGCTTTGGGCCCATTGAGTATAACCATCTCCTCCTGGATAGCATGGGCTTCACTATTTATGGTCTTTCGATAGATTGCAGATGGCTGGAAAATGCCAGACCCTAAAGTCATGCTTATTTGGTGTTCACTACAGTTGAAGTATGCCACACACCCCATAGGATACTTTTACCTTACGTAAATGTGCCACCAGCTGCTGGTTCTGAAGAGAGGTTTACATAAACCTGTTTTAACTGTTTGGATTGGAGGTAGGAGATAATGACAGCCTGGCAAATACTGGCCTATAGAAAAAACACCTAAACTAATTTCCCAAATGTTACTAACACACTGATGTTCAGTAAGTGCTTATCCTGGTCAGGGTCATGGTGGATCCTTGGAAAACCAGATGTGACGTGGGAACACACCACTGATGGCATGCTAGTCCATTGCAGGGCACCATGCACGAACACACACACACACACACACACACACACACACACACACACACCTAGCAGCAATGTATTATACCCAATCCAACTACCGCCAGGTTTTGGGTGGAAGAAGGAAACCAGAGATTGTGTAGGAAACCCATATATCCATAGGGACAACAAGCACAGGAACCCCACACAGCCAGAGCTGGATCGAATCTGGGACAATAGAGCCAAGAGCCAGCAACATCTGTCACTGCACCACCCACTAAAAAGCTACTTTACCATAAAACATAATTATAACAAAATCAGATTGTTAATTTCACCAAAGCTTTTCTGAATGAAATCTACTCATAGCTAAGTAACTGAACTGTCAGTCACGACTCAGCCAGTAGTATAGCTCTATTATTTATTTGCATTGGATTGAAAATAGAAAGCTATAGATAGAATAGAACATTTTCTCTGCTCACTAACCAATGGAAAGCTACAGAGAGCAGACCAGTTGCTGTACATCACTGCAGCCCTTAAAATACTGATTTATGGAACTTCTGCTACACGGTCTGATTTATCATCTGATAGGCCTTTTAAGATATTGTCCAGGTTCTTGGCAGTTGAGTAGTCCAAGAACTTTTTTTCTACCATCCTTTTTAAATTTGTTTCCTTTTTTTCTACCTATTTATTAAACCATAAATAGACAGTGCTTAAAATATGGGAGTTTAAAAGATATCAGATTCGACTTCAAAGGAATTTGTCTGCATTACATCTGATTGGGATCCAGAGTTCATCTCTAGCTGACAGAATAAAATCCTGCCAGTGTTTACAGAAAAATGCTGCCATTCTCAGCAGCTCCAACTCTCTCAGGCTTACAGGTCATAACATCAATATCCAGCCTGTTGACATCCTATCTACTGTAATGACACAGAATATGGGGTATTTGACAAACGCCAGTAGGATATAAAAAATTAATAGGCTGAGAAAGACAGAGAAAGAAAGACAGATAGTTAGAGAGAAAGACAGATAGTTAGAGAGAAAGACAGATGATTAATGCTACCTTAACTAACTCTGCAGTTGCTATTGTTCAGGACTCGTGCGTCATCACATACTTTACATCCTTACATGATACTGCCTGTCTTAAACTATAACCAGACAGACAGACAGACAGACAGACAGTTAGATAGATAGATAGATAGATAGATAGATAGATAGATAGATAGATAGATAGATACTTTATTGATCCCTTGGGGGAAATTCAACCACTTAGATAATCTAGAAAGTTTCATAATAGTTATTACCAACATGTTTTCAATATTTATTGACAAAGTGATCATGTTTTTAATGCTCTCAAGTCTATCTTTTCAGTAGTAAGGCAACTTACTCAAATATGAAGCATATTAATTAACTATGCAATTGAAAATACTCAAACACTTAAACTGAAACATTTACTGGAATCCGATTAATTTCCGTAGTTTGATTATTAACTTTAAGCAGATATTTTTATGCTCAGGATCATTTCATCATGTTAATCACACAAATCCATTTTCCACATCACACATATGTCCAGCATCACCACAATTTCTCATGAGATAAATGTATGCCCAGTTCACCTTGATCACTTAAACAGAACGTATAAGTATAAGCATAAAAAAGTTATCACATCAGCCATATATAGCATGAACAACTTTTAAAGGCACAGAGCAACATAATGCTGTACTGCTATAATAGTGTGTGTGTGTGTGTGTGTGTGTGTGTGTGTGTGTGTGTGTGTATTTGCACCTGTTTGGCTGAGCTGAGAGGTGCTCCTACTGCGCCTTGAAGGAATACCCACGATAGCCACCACACGAGCGCTAAGACTGGAGCGCCGCTTCTTCCCTCCTGTCCCCAGCGTTCCCAGAGCCGTGTCTGATTGGCTACCATCTGTCCGCTCCAGAGTGAAGATTTCACCGCTCACACTCGTGCTCTTCAACATGCTCCGGCTGGACGGGCGAACATGGCGGCTAACAGACAAAGAGAGAAGAATTTGAATAATTACACAAAGTTGCTAAATCCTCAATGCTAGGATCATAGTAATCTGCTCTATACTAAGTGGACAGTAGCCACCTTTAGGCCTGTACTCCAGCACAGCAGGTTGCAGCAGACTAACTGCAACTACGACTATGAGGTTAAAGGTAATTTCATCCAGGATGCATTGGCCAGCTTAGGAAAAGCTAACATCCTGGCAGACCATGAAGGATCGTATTAGTGGATGACACAAGAGTACTATAGTACCTTAAAACGGAGGTGAATAAAACCAGGCTGATTTATATCAGGCTATCAGGGAACACTTCATATAAAACTCTTATTAATAAATCATTATATCTGTGTTTACAGTTCTTTCTAAGTTGGGAACTGATTCCATGCACACATTTATTCCACTTTAATATTGCGCCATGAAGTTTTAATAATGTTCAGTACAAATTTCTCATTATGATAATTATGATATTTAAAATGTTATAAGGTTTTTATAAGTGTGAATAATATGACAGTTGCTTTATAATTATTCAGAGGTCATTATTAGTGATGAAGTTTGTAGAAGTGGTAATATAATGTGCAGTCATGCTTGTATAACAAAATGATTGTACGTTATTATAGAATGATTTATAGCACATTAGAGCTTTATGAGGCATCATTACAGTTTAAAAATGCTTCCAAGGAATAATTTGCAACTTATTAAAAATTATGAGCACAGTTATAATGATTCTAATTGAACAAAAAGCACACTTGTGACTGTAATTTTTTTTGTACGAGTCACTGACCTGAAGCGACCCCTGGGCCGCTCTGATTGGATGGACATGTAGCTGGTGCTACTGATCCGTGAGGCACTGCTGGCACGAGAGATGGCTGACACATCACTGACATCACTGTCTGAGGATTTATGGGATACATTATCACAGCTCCGTCGCTGCTCTTTATAAAGCTGTAACAGAACAGAAAAGATACAGATGATACAAATCTCAAATAGGGCTAAGAGTATGAATATTAAAAAATATATATCTATATAAAGATAGGCCTGAGAGCAGAGTGGGGAAAGGCAGGAGGGGTTACCTCTCGTTTGTTCTTGAGCACCCTCTCCAGGTCCTGGCTGGTACTGGAGGGAGCTGGTGTCCTGTAGGAATGTACCTTCATCTGCCGTGTTAACTCCTCTGAAGCAAGAGCTGAAATAAAGATAAACATATAACCAAGAAAGCATTTGTCAACTACATCACATCACATACAGTTACTGTTATAGTAATTAAAATGATGTTGTTTATTCAACCCACATGGAAATCTAATTCAAGAAATCTAATCTAATTCAAGGTTATGGTTACAAAAATAATAATTAATAATAATAATAATAATAATACATTTTATTTATAGGCGCCTTTCTGACACTCAAGGACACCGTACAAATACAATCACAAACACAATTCAATTTTTATTTTTTTTAATTTTTTTTTTTATGGTTACAAAAATGTATTTACGTGAAATAAAAACGAAGGACAGGAAGCATGTTCTGTACCTTGTTCTACACTACTGCTTTTAGCGGGGACTTGGGGTAACTGCCGGCCTTTGCGTGCTGATGAGGAAGTCCCTGCCGATGAAGAGTATGTCATGCTGGCATGCGGATGAACCCTGGAAATGACAAAAGGAAACAAGAAAAAAGGGAAAAAAAAAGGAAGAAATAAGAAAAAAAGTCCATGGATACAAGTAAATCATCTCCATGACGTGTTTTTTTCAGTAAACAAAATATATATACTTTATCATTTCACACATAGATAGTTTTTTTCTTACATACACCCAACAGGGACAAAACACAGCACATATTTATGATAAATATTATGATGTCGACGCGGCACCAATTTCTGTTTGATCCTTAATGAAGGTTGAAATTAGTTGGACCTTTAATATATTAACAGTAGGAATAAATGGAAATGAGCACAATAAGAGGGAGAAGAAAAGGTGTTAGAGACAGAAATACTGCAAGCACAGGAAGTAGAAGTGAAAAGAAAAAGACCCACAACAAATCCAGGACAATCTACAGATTTTTGGTAGAATAGGAATAGGACTCATAGGGCAGGAGGCAAAATTAGGCAATGCAGAAAGAGAAAAACTATTGGAGGTTGTAAATATTTATTTATGCGCAGGTATATTTCAGCATTGGGGGAGCTCTGTCTGTCTAACTTAGGGCTATGATCTAGGGCTGGATCAACCCCAGTCCGGTCACCTTACCCAGTGGAGGCAGGGATACCCCCTTTCCTCTCAAGCCCTTTACGACAGATAGAGACTGTATTCTTCTGACCAAAGTGGAAAGCATGTAATATGCAAGAAAATAACGTGAAAATGAAACCAAACCAAAATTTTTGAAAGTAAAGCACAGACAAGCTAAAAACAGACAAAACAGGAAACCAACATTAATAAAACTTTGAAGTACACACCATATTATTT
This sequence comes from Hassar affinis, assembly GCA_025674545.1. Taxonomy (NCBI): domain Eukaryota; kingdom Metazoa; phylum Chordata; class Actinopteri; order Siluriformes; family Doradidae; genus Hassar; species Hassar affinis. The sequence continues at coordinate 16,892,042 of JAOVYV010000040.1, read as the reverse complement.
GAAAATGTATCTATCTGTGTTGAGCTGATCTGAACAATTTAAAACAGACTGAAGCAAAAACACTGAACACACTCAACAGATAATGCCCTTACCATTAACATACAAAAACAGCTGCACATAGACACAAAGTAAATGGAGAGCAGTGCTTTGTGTAACAGAGGTTTATATATAACTACAAGGTGGTAAGGAAACATATGGAATGGTACTGTATGACTCCTTACCGCTCACTGTCAGATTTTTTCTTGCCAGGTTTCTGACAGCTAGGCTTGTCCAGAATTCTTGGCTGCCTATGATTTGCAAATGATTAAAGCGAAGCAAAAATAAAAGGATGAGAGGAAATTATTGAGTAAATGATGATAATGATGATGATGATAATGAAAGGAAATTCTGTGCAATGCTGTGTCTGTGACTCTAACAAGAATGAACTTGTAAGTTTCTCCTCCTCTGTGTGGCCAATATACCTCTGTGCCCCGAGCCTTGCACTGAGGTGGTTTACTGTCTCCTGCGTAGGAAAAACAGGCTCCAATATCCAGCTGATGCGTGTGATCAAATCAGAGACGTGCATGACGGTGAGATGAAGAGAAAAAGACACAGACCCACAGAAATGGTTACAGAATGGATGAAAGACAAACCTTCTCTTTTAAGTTACAGTTTATATATATATATATATATACACACACACATACACACACAACCCCAATTCCAATGAAGTTGGGACTTTGTGTAAAACATAAATAAAAACAGAATATGATGAATACGATGAATTATACAGAATACGATGATTTGCAAATCCCATATTCAATTGAATACACTACAAATACAAGATATTTTATGTTCAAACAGATACATTTTTTTTGTTTTTTGGCAAATATTCACTCATTTTGAATTTGATGCATGTAACACCTTCCAAAACAGTTGGGACAGGGGAACAAAAGACTGGGAAAGTTGAGGAATGCTCAAAAAACACCTGTTTGGAACATTCCACAAGTAAGTGTCATGGTTTGGTATAAAAGGAGCATCCCTGAAAGGTTCAGTTGTTCTTTGTGTACAACTGCATGAGCAAATAGTCCAACAGTTTAAGTTAACGTGCAATTGAAAGAATGTAGGGATACATAATATCATCAAAAGATTCAGAGAATCTGGAGAAATCTCTGCAAGTAAGCAGCAAGTCTGAAAAACAACTTTGAATGCCTGTGACCTTTGATCCCTCTGGCAGCACTGCGTTAAACCCGACATCATTCTGTAATAGATATTACCACATGGGCTCAGGAACACTTCAGAAAACCATTGTCAGTGAACACAGTTCGTCACTCCATCTACAAGT
>JAOVYV010000040.1:16719061-16729316 GCA_025674545.1 Hassar affinis | reverse complement strand
CCTAACTGAAGTTCAAACCAGGCACAAAGGACTACAGCTTTCATCTGAGATCTGTTACCCCAGATATAGTTGCTCTAAGCAGAACAGCCAAAAACATTTATACTATAGCAGTGGCTTTTTGAATGTTCTATTGAATAGCTTTAAATCCAAGACAGATGCAAAGGGTCAGTGCAATGAGGGGACTTTAATTAGGGTTGCATTTATGTGAGATGCATACTGGATGTATAAATACATAATTAACCTTGTAGTGTGTGGGCTTGGAAATGGCGTGCGTACATGTTTGGATGCACTGTGCAGTGAGGACTGAGTGATGAAACATGTCAAGTAGGGCTGTCATGGTCACTGCAATGCCATGGGTTATGAGAGGTTATTTGGCAATACACTGAAATACCAGAAGAACTGGTATTGCAGTTAATACTTAGTAGGTCCCCCATGGGATCTTGGAGGGAACATTGCACAGTCTGATGTTTATTGAGGCCCCAGCATTGAATTCTGATGTTACTTGAGGCAGTGTTGCATGCCTATCACAAGAAACGATTCTTGCCAGTCAAACGCACGTCACATTCGCCCAGAATCAATGTAAGTTTGAGGTTTTGCCAGAATTATTGTAGTCATGGTACATGCATGAAATGCTCATATGTGAAAATCCAAACTTTGCTTCTGCCGCCAAAATGCTATGACCCATCTCATGAGCTCCAACAACCATATTGCCATTCTTATGGCAGAAATAACTCTTGAAGCTTCCATAGATGTCTATAGCTTTATAAACACATTGGCAGACACAACCAATGACATACATGGGTGGTGGTGTGTATTTTGCATAGGCTCCAGTACCAGTTTTTGTGGTACTTCAGGGTATATTCAGAACAGAAAAATATTTCTTTGGGCAGGTTTTACATGTATTGTTTTTTTATATTTGGAACACAGTGTGAAAAACACACACTGTGTGTTTGTCCCTTTGGGGACCCTTAAATAGTTTATGTAGAATCCCTAGTACAGAGTTTCCTCATTAGGTGGCCTTTTAGGATGACAATAGCCTTTCTACAAAGAATCAAAGCGTACATGTAGCAGGATGTAAAATATGATGGTATACAAAAGCAAAGTAAACCTAATTTACCAGCCAATGAGAAGGTGAGACAACTATCCAGATAAAGTGCACTGTAGCCTTCTGTAACTTTAAACCGCTGTGCTGTGGTTGAAGTGATGAGCCAATTATAGGGCAGGAAGTGGGATACATCACACTGACATATGAGTACCTGTTCTATTGCCTGTCCCCAAGATACCACAGTCATTTTCTGTGTGGCAAAGCAATGATGGTTCTAATTAATAGGACCCTCAGTTTGAATGAGCACCATTAAACAGGAGGTGAAGAAGATTATAAGCCATTAAATGATCTTTCACATCCTGATGGGAGAATATGACTCTTAGATAAAGAAGCCCTCTTTAGATGATGGCATCGTTGTAAATGATTAGAAGCATCACTGATTAATTTCTAGTATCAAATCCTGTAAATGTCTGGCATGAAATGTCTAAAAGGATTCATTTATCCTTGGATATTTTTGTTAGTTTTGCCAGCCTTCTGCTGAATTTTGGGGGAATATCAAGTTACAAGGACATTCTTAAATTCAAAGTGCATTTAATAACATTGGTGCTTTGGGAAATCTATACTGTCTTTAAAGTGTACTAGCTGGGCATGGATTTTCTGATGTGGCCATCTTTCGAATGAAAGCTCAGTCCTCTGAGATGAGATACAGTGAATTAGCTAAGACCATTGTGGGCTGAAAAAAGTGCTGCATTAAGTGTTTGGCAAGCTGAATCTCCAGCAAATGCTTCCGCATGATGCCATCAGCAGATTCAGCTGTGTCTGACTACATTATAAATATAGCAAGGCAAGTCTTTTACCTGTCCCATGCTCCACTGGGTCTGCTGGCCAGGTGGCATGGTGTACATGTTCTGTGGCGGCACAACACCTGCTGGCATTGCTCCAGTCTGCGCTCCCATCATGCCAGGTGCCACCCCCATTACTCCTGCTGGGGCGTTTCCCATAAAGCCATTGGGCATAGTCATGCCTACCATCATACCAGTATTCTGGCCCATCATAGCCCCGCCCTGGCCCATAACTGCACCCATCATGGTGGTAGGTGGCAGGGGGGTGCCCATAGCTGGAAAAGCCTGGAAGTTACCTTGAGGCTGAGATGGAAATGGCATCTGAGACGTACCAATGAACATAGCCGCTGTAGGGAGAGAGAAAACAAAGCAAAAAACCTGCATAAACATCCTTACAATGGCATACACATAAACAACAACAAAGATACCAAGATAACACCAAGACACCAAGATAAATAGCATACAAAAGGAGCATACAAAAGCCCACATACAGACCCAAAATTAAGCATGAACTAATACACAGTGCTGGGCCAATTCAGTTAAAGTGAATTGAAATGAGAGAGGAAGAAGGAGGTGTGTTGGCTGAAAGGGCTTATTAACAGGTTGACAGTGGAGAGATGGCAGAGCCTTCATTTGGAGGCTGAAGTTTTTGGGAAATGTACTATTTAAAAGAGTGCTATTTGGAGCCTGAGCAAGGCAGTGGTGTTTAACTGTGTTCAGCAGTATCACAGTGCTGAATCATAGAACCATTTAATGGCTAAATTACTGAAACTCACATTCAATCATGGGCTACAGGCTGTCTTCAGCAAGCTGGCAACAGAAATTCTGCTGTTTTGCAGCTTCAGAGTGTTTAAGGAAAGGCAGCAATATTGCTATAAGCACAGAGGCTACTAGTTTAATGCAGTAGTCAGGTGGAAGTGCTGTAGAAGTGTTAAACTATTTTATCAAGTGTACTAAACGATAAATGCTACATTGTTTCTTTTTCGTACCCAAGTGTATACAATATACATTTTTAATCCAACCTTTTTGCAGTAAACCTCAGCAACATTTTACTTTCCATCCCAACATTACTGAGATGGTATGATTGTATAAATAGTCCTGTAGTCTATGTCGTCTGATATCACTGCATACCCCTGTTAAAATGGCAAGTTTTTGTGATGTAAAAAATTTAAACCAAGACAAAAAAAAGTCAAACTTTTTTTTAAACTTTCAAGGAGAAATTACAATCTATAAAAATTAAATGATAAACAATCAAAATCATATTTGGGATAAAAAGTTACAATAATCTGGTCACATAAGTGTGCGCACCCTTTCATAATGGGGGGTGTGGCTGTGTTCAGAATGAACCAATCACATTCAATCTCAGGTTCAAGTTATTATCATACAGCTATCATCAATGAAATTATTCTGATGAACCCCAAATAAAGACCAAAGTGTGGTATCTCGCTTGTGGATAGGTATCCATCAGGAGAGGTGTATAAAAGAATTTCCAAAACATTACCATGGAACACCATGAAGGCCATCATCAATAAGTGGAGAAAATCGAACACCACAGCAACATTTACCAAGAACAGGATGTCTTTCAAAAATTCACAAAAAGACAAAAAAAAAACTTACTGGGGAGGTTGCCAAGAGACTTACAGCATCAATAAAGGAGCTGCAGGGATATCTGGCAAGTACTGATTACTCTCTGCATGCAACCATCTCTCCTATTCTTCAAATGTCTTGGCTATGGGGCAAGGTGGCTAGACGGAAGCCCTTTCTGACCAAATACATCCAAGCCCAACAAAATCACCCCAAACCACATGCCAAAGTGCATGATGGTCAATTTCAAAAGGTATTCACAATTCACATCACCAAAGGAAAACCATATCCATGGTGAAGCATGGTGGAGGCAGTATCATGCTTTCTTCAGTCAGAACTCTGGCTTTTATCAATGTAGAGGAATCATGAATAGCTACAAATACCAGATGATTTTAGTGCAAAACATTCAGCCATTTGCTAGTAAGATGAAGATGTAAAGGAATTTCGATTTGAATGGCCTAGACAGAGCCCAGACCTGAATCCAACAAAAATTCTGTGGGGTGAACCTGAAGCGAGCTGGGTATAGGTGCCCTATCAGCCTGACAGAATGGGTTTGCAAGAAAGAAAGAATATATTTAAGGGGAACTATTCCAGAAAACGACCAAAATTTCACCTGCTCGGGTTTTGTGCAAGTGCATGATCATTAATGATGTGTCATTTGTGAGCAATGTGTTAATTTTTAAAAAAAATAGCTAAAACATATATAAGGTTAACAAACCACAATGTACTTAACAATCAAATGGAAAAAAGAATAAACAAAGTGTACAAACTTAAAACACCTTTGAGGCCTCATTTTTAACAAACATCAGTAATACAATGTTCCAGCTCTCTGGCAGAGCGCCGACATCATTAATGGGCTGGTGGTGCATGTCAGCCTGAGAGAGCATATCTGCTTTATCACGAATAACTGAAGGCTAAATTAATTACAGTGGCATTATTACTAATACTAATACTAATAATAGGGTGACTAAAGACATTTAACAAACTATTTTACATAATTTCCTCAATTTTATTAACTCTCAATCTGCTATTTTATATGAATTCTTCTGTATTTATTTCTTTATTTATTTAATTTTTCCATTTATATAAACTTTTATTTTATTGCTCATATTATGTTCCCATCTGATTATCACTGTGAGCTACATTTTATGTATAAATGGTGCACTAAATCAGCTCAAGACATTTTATACTACCCTCTAGATTGTTTTGTGTCTCTACACTTTTTTTTCCTCATACTGTTTCTTAAAGTTCTTAAACTCACATAATGGCTTTTCTTAATAATAAAAAAGGGTGACACGAACTAAATAAGTGCTACCAGTGGAAAAGCTAGTCTGGAGCCCTGAAACAGAGACAATCCTCCTACATTTTATGCTTAGGTCTCTTACATCCATATTTGTGAGATGACTGGCATGGAGAGAAGGTGTGGTGTGCTATGGTATGTACCTTGGGATTGTTGTGGGACAGTGCTGGACCCATACAGGGACAGGATTGAGTCCTTGGAGAGAGGTTTCTTGGTAGAGTCCTCAGCTTTGTTGCTGCTGTTCTCACTGAACAGATCCAGATCAGACTGGACTGGAACGGCTCCTGCTGTGGCCGCAGTGCCCGAGGTAGCTCCCACACCAGGGCCTGCAGGTGTGTTCCCAGCTGCTTTAGTGGAATTGACCTGCACAAATCAGAGGACATGATCAGTGTGGTGATATCATGCTGTATACTGCACAATATGCAACAACTTCATAAAGCACTTTGGATGCAACTTGACATGTAATACCTTTACTATAACTCTTTACTATAAGCTAAGGACTGTGCTGCTCCATACCTGAAAATAATAAACAAGTTGCTGCTAGAACAAAATAAAAACCATGACTCCTAACATATCCTAACTGTATTCTGATGTTGTAGCCCATCTACCTAAAGGTTTGATATATTGGCATACTGTGATGCTTTTCTGCTCACCATGGATGTAAAAAGTAGTTATTTGATTGACTGTAGACTTCCTCTCTGCTAAAACCTGGGCATTTTCACCAACTCCTGCCGACTGGATGTTTTTGTTTGTTTTTCACACCATTCTGTGTAAACTTTAGACACTGTTGTATGCGGAGATCCCATGAGATCAGCAGTTTCAGAAACACTGAAAGCAGTCTGTCTAGCACCAACAACCATGCTGTGGACAAAGCCAATGAGATCACATTTTCCCCCTGTTCTCATATTTGCTGTGACCATTAACCAAGGACTGTGACATGTGACTGTAGTTGAGGGTGGGGGTGGGGCTTATTTATTATCTAACATGAATTTTTGTAGGAGGAAACCAGGGCCCGGTTTCTGAAAGTGGCCTAATAGTCATTTCTGGTAAATGGTATCCAGTTGGCTGTAAAAGGAGCTGCACACTGCCCAATGGCCAAAAAGCCCCAACATTTTAATGCCGCTTGCAGTATTTAGAAGCTTCAGAAAACTAAGTGCTAGCTAACACTGCCCAGGCTATTTTTTTCTCACATCTCACCATAGCCCCTCCTCTCCTGCAACTTCCAGTCAAAAGAGTCTCAATTTCAAATGTTATCTTGAGCTGACATTAGTAATGATTTAGAACATTAAACCTGAGACAATTGGTAAAGCTAAACCATTTTACAACAAACTAATGTTAAAACAAGCTAGCTATCCAGCAGATTATTCATCAGAGGTCTGCAGTTCCTCTACGATGTATTTCACCACATTTATCTTGCAATAGATGTTGGAAAATGCCAGCTTTCTTATGCTGTAGAGTTGAGGTTTCACTTCCTACAACTCAATCAGGCATTCTTCTTATTCCTGGGCCCAGAAACTGGCCATTATAAAGGTTATAAACCTATGACCAAAGTGAGTAATGGACAGTTATATAACCTAATATTGACATAAAGAAAATCATGCACGCAGACATTCTGAATATGGATAGTGGTGGTTGGAGTCAGGCAGCACAGAATCTACCACAGCATCTACACAATATAATACCAGAATATAAAAGCTGTTACTTATATTTACACTACATTTATTCCACCATGGCTACCCAAGCTAATTAAAACTAATCCCTGCTCCAAATCTTTTTTTCAAATCCTTTTATAAGGTGATTCAGGCTGATACTCCCAAATGAGCAGTTTAATAACCAGTCAAGCACTTTATGAGACATTTTAAGATGGAAGAGCTCTAGCTAAATATAGGATACACCAAGACCTTGAGTTCTTCTATCTCTGTCTCCTAGCAAGAAGTTCCAGTAATGTCTTTACCTAGAATCTAAAAAGACTGACATCAGTGTTAACAGAAATGCATGAACCCATTGCCTGCGTGTACAGGTGATGGTTTCTACTCCATCTCTATTCAGTCATTAAGGGAAAGCAATTTACTTCTCTGTAGAGACAGGTGTAAAGCAAGGCCTCTCAAGAGTTGTGCCATAGTTTTGAGGCTACATTATGTAGCTAATTACTATACCTTTCACCCTCTATCGCTTTCCCACAAGCTCATCACTCAAAGGCATGAAACCAAGAGTGATGAAGAAAGAGGGAGGCTACATAACATCATTTGGATGCAAATGAACCGAGCAAAAACAAAGAAGAATGGCTCAGCTCCACTGCTAGAGGCCCAGTAAAAGACGACTGATGAACAAGTAACTTGAAAAACAAAAAGAGTGAAAGGGCACAAACTCAGACACTCTGTCACACCTCAGTTCATCTGTTGCCTATGTGTCAGTGCTCCAAAGCTGCAGGGCTGAAGGAGCACTGTGGTGTTCAGGAGGCTGGAGAAGCAGTGATGTCTCTGAGGACAGGGGGTGAAGGAATGGGGTGAAGTCACAGTCAGAATATTAGCACTTTTCCAGCACAGAACAGTACTGCTTGGCAAGAAATCCAAACCCGGGACTGTGCATAATGCTTTTCATGACAGTCCACTGAGGATCAGGTGGTGACTAGTAATATGCACAAGAAGTAGAATGATAAGCTCATTGGCTCTGCCAAATCTAAATTCATTGTAACATCCTTGACACAGCGCATATAAGTCTGCATACCTCTGTTAAGATGCCGGGTAGATTTTTCCTAGTTTTAATTGCAATTACAATCTTGTCTATTTTACCCATGATAAAATCATTGCAATATATTACAAAAATATTGAGGGAAAAAAGTGCATATCTTATGACATCTCCCTTCCAGAGTGAGCCGAACAGACAAATGTGCCAATACTTTAATCCCAAGTGAAAATATTCATGTCACACAATACATTTTTTTCATTTTTTTTGTACTTTAAAGGGAACTGCACAGTGTGTAGGGAGCTAGGGAACATGGGTATACCACTTCACCAGAAGGTCTATGTGATTGGCTGATTTGATTTACCTCAGAGACCTGTCCCCGCAATGGAAGGGAAGGAGTTTGCATATGTCCGTCGACATTAAACTGATGTAACGTACAAAAATATATCAAACCAAAAACCGAAAGGACTTCTTTGTTCTCCATTGCTCCTTTTAATCTTTAGTAACTGTTTATGACAGTTAACGAGCTAGGAAATCCTAACACTTAACACGAGAGATCAGAGCACTGTGCACGAGAAACAAGAACCAAAACATACATTAAAAAGTCAGAATACATCACCCACTGTTGATAGACATTTCATTACATTTTTTTCAAAAGTGCCTACAGCATACAAAATTAGTCTGAACAGTGTTTGATTTATCATGCTAAATACAGCAGAGTGCTGTCTTGTAGAACACCAATGTAATGGACACCAATGCAATCGACCCTTGCGTTCGGAATGCAGCCTAATGAGTAATGTAACAGTCAATGTTGGAATGTTTGTACTCACTGATGGTGCAGCTGGTTTGTGTAATTTAACTAATTATTAATCTGTGTTAAAATTCTTAGTGCCTTTATTTTTTTTTTTACCGTGATTTGTGATTTAGTTTAATTTGAAGTTAATTTGACAGCACTAATTCAATACACATTTATTTCTAAAACACTTTTAACAATGGAAATTGTCCCAAAGCAGCTTTCCATAAAATCCAGACATAAATTTAATTTGTATAAATTTTATCCCTAAATTCTATTCTCAATGAAAAAGCTGGGCCAAGAATGGCAAGGAAAAGCTCCGAGATGATCAGAGGAAGAAAATTGAGAGTAACAAGACTCAAAAGGGAATCTATCCTCATGTAGGTGACACCAGATGTGTAAATAAATAATAATCACTTCTATAACTATATAGTAAAAACACAACAATTGTAGTGAATTCATTTATCAAAAGTTTTAACAAAGTCTAGAAGAATCATGCAATTTCCATAGCTGTATCTAAAATATATCTACTGTGCATGTAATGTGATCTACTGTGCATGTAGCTAGGGCACCCTGTCCTTGATATGGTGTGTAACACCATTATGTGGTACTCTATATAGGGAGTAAATTAAGTGAATACAAAGCTATTGGGATGCAACTTAAACATGCTGGATTCCTGGCTCCCCAGTAAATAATGCAAAAATTAAGCCAAGTAGCAACAACAAAATGTTATTGTAGGTAAATAAAAAGCAGGAAAAAAAAATTAGCTTTGAGGGACAGTTACTAGATGACTACTGAAGATTGCTGTTCCAGTAGAAAAAGGTATTATCTGGAACATTCTGCTTTTGACCAATTGATGGTTTCTGCTATTTTTATCTCCACCCATATGTCTTGGCTCGAGTGGCACCTGGGCAATTCAGCACAGGTAGAGCAAAGCTTGGTTGGTGGGTGACAGCGCAAGAGGCGGCCACTCTTAATCCATTAATTTGGAAGTGTTAGAGACAGTGCTGTGTTGAGGGGATGCAAGGACTCGTATCTGACTGCTGTTGCTGAGAAGAAAACCGTGCTGAAAACATGGAATTAAAGCTCTGTCAGAAGGGGCATGTAAACACACAAGAGGAACAACCAATATATATACACTGATCAGACATAACATTAAAACCACCTCCTCATTGTCCATTTTATCAGCTCCACTGACATGTGCACTTTGCAGTTTTACAGATGAAAACTGTAGTCCATGTTCTTCTGCAGACTTTGTTAGCCCCCTTTTATACTGTTACCACAGAGCAGGTATTATTCGGGTGATAAATGATTGTCAGCAATGCAGTGACCCTGATGTGGTGGTGGTGTGTTAGTGTCTGTTGTGCTGGTATGATTGGATCAGACACTGCAGTGCTGCTGAAGTTTCTAAACATTGTGTACACTCACTATCCACTCTATTAGACACAGCTACTTATTTGCTCCACCTTGTAGATGTAAGGTCAGAGACAGTAACTCATCTGTTGCTGCACAGTTTGTGTTAGTCATCCTCTAGTCCTTCATCAGTGGTCATAGACTGCTACCCACAGGACACTGAGGGGTTTAAAGACTTTATCACTGTAGTGCTGACAATCATCCACCACCCAAATAATACCTGCTCAGTGGTGGTCCTGTGGGGGTCCTGGATCACTGGACTACAATCTCTATCTTTAAAACAACAATGTGCACCTGTATGATCAGTGGAGCTGATAAAATGGACAAAGAGTGTAGATAATAGGTGGTTTTAGTGTTATGGCTGATCATCTTTGTATTGTGACATGCAAGACTTGTGACCCTAAAGCTTCCCATTTTCTATACAAATGAATAAGGGATTATTAAAACAAATTGCACTAGCCTTCCCTCACTAGTCATGACGAGCAAATCACTGAAAGGTGTTCAGGGGAAGAGGGAAAAAAGCTATTAGGATTAATAATGCATGAGGCTAAGACCACTGCTCAATAATTTGTATTCTTCTGCTCTCTGCTATG
>JAOVYV010000040.1:16578801-16589473 GCA_025674545.1 Hassar affinis | reverse complement strand
AGCAGAGGTTAAAGAGATAGATAGATAGATAGATAGATAGATAGATAGATAGATAGATAGATAGATAGATAGATAGAAGTGAAAACTTCCATTTTATGTAGACATAATTAGCCTATATTCGTCATTTAATAAAGTGTAATACAATATTACCCGCTTTGAAACATTATTATTTAAACTGATTACCAAATACAAAGTCGCTGTTTGTGTGTAACCGGATTAGGCCTGTGCGTCTTCTACCCAACACAGTTTGCAAATATTCCTCATTTTGGAACATTTGTAAAATAAAATGTGAAATTACTACATTCAAATTTTGGCACAGTTGCATTAAATATATTTGTAGAGTTTTCTGCATGAATGTGAATTTAAACTAGCTATTGTTTTGTTGCAAAAGAACCGAACCGAACAGGGTCAAGACACGCCAGTACTTGCAGTCTCTTTATGAGTGCATGGTAAGTTTAAAGACGGAGATTAAAGCGCACCTCCATTTTGTTCTTCTGTTCTGGAACCATGTTTTGACTTGTGCATCAGTCATTTTAAGTGCTTTGGCCAGAGCCGCTCTCTCCGCTGAAGCCAGGTACTTCTGGCGGTGAAAGCGCTTCTCCAGCTCGCAGATCTGCAGGCGCGTGAACGACGTCCTCGGCTTCTTCTTCTTCGGGGGTGTGCGGTTCTGGTACGGGTGACCTATACGGCGTGTTACAGTGAAGGGTGAGAGGGCCACTGGATCGGGAAAAACAAGGCGAAAGCAGGCAAGGAAAAATCAGCAACACGACACAGCGAAGCAGCGAAGAGAAAAGCACTTTACTGATAGCACGGAGCAGAGTTTCTCCAGACTATAGCACATGATAAACAGCATTAACAGATAAAATGCAACAAATAGCATGAGGGCTATATTAGCCTAGTCAAAGCACAAAGCGGTATTTGCATGTATAATTTTAAATAGATATTTCTTATAGCATTCTTAAAAAATTAGGCCTGTAAAAGGAAATAGGCCTAACTGCATATCATGTCAAGGCTGGTCGATAATCTTCTGATTAATCTACAACGTTCATTCACACAGGCCTAATTTCCTGTAGGCTTCATAAAAAATCTCATATCCTCTTAAACATTCTTCTTCATAATTAATCACAATGGCGAATGTGTCGCCTGTTTAAGACACGTTACCTAAATACAACCATTTTTTCAACTTATTTGTAATCAAATAAGTCCATATCCAATAATGTGGTTCAGTAGGCCTAATCCGGTTTATCTAAATTCTACTGGAAAATTAGTAAGTTCTTTTAAACACCGTTATCGGCTTTTGCAGTTTACAGGCCAAGCACACAACTGTGTCCGTTATCTGTCTCTGCACCTTAGCTTTTTGTTTGTTTTATTCAAGAGGTTATAATAACGTAGTCCTATAAAAACAAATAAAAACAACAACAAACAAACAAAACATTAAAAAACTAATAAAAAGGACTGTAAATATAATTATTGTAACGAATTATTATATTAAAATCTCTACAATAGGTTTATCGTTTCTGTATAGATAATCGGTTTTGAAAATAGAAAATAAAAACACATGTTAGACTGCATACTGAACATAATTTCGATCTTCGACGATATGGCCTTTTATACGTTAGGACAATAGATTAATTATGCGCTGCACAATAACTACATAGTATTATCGTATTATATTATATTATATTATATTATATTATATTATATTATATTATATTATATGAGTTAATAATTATATAGCATATAGTATGTTAGAACAGGAGCCAGATGTTATGTCATACCTGTAAACCTGTCTTTGGTATATCTCCTGTTACTCTCCATCCACGGAAACGTTAGTCCAGTGAGGTTGTTCACAGTGCTCATGCCTGCCATGCTGTGCATCGTGGCGCCGCTTGTGGGAATGGAGGAGTGCACGCTGTTGAGTGGCCGGTGTGCGGGTACACGGATCACCCCGGACGGGTTCAGGCCGTTTCCGTTCCCGTTCATGCCAACGTTCATGTTATACGAGCCACCGAGCGGTGCAGCGCTGCACGCATTGCTGTTGTACCCGCCGGGGTTATTGCAGCTGTAGTTACCCGTCATGGTGTTGTAGGCATTGCTTACAATGCTCCCCAACCCGTAGTCCAAGTCCTGCATCCTGGGGTTAGAGATCATACAGCTCCCTTGCTCTGCATTGTTGAGTATCTGATCAATGCCGAAGCTGATGGAGTCTACGTGTGTATGGTGGAGATGGGCTCCTATGTTATGATCCATGGTCCCAAAGAGGCGCGCGCTCCCAGAGCTCCTCCGCGCCGCGCCTGATCACGCAGCTGCAGGAGCGCGGCTTACTGCTCGGATCCTCGCTATCTCAGAACCACGACTGCCTGAGTATGTGTGAGAAACACTGAACTTCAGTCGTTTGTCGTTTTCTCCCTACCTCCTTTTTGGCTTAGAGCAAGCCTTCCGGATGGAGGGAGCCACGGGAGCATCAATCAAAATGCCAAATAGGCCGGGTAAGATTAAGCCAGAGCTTTCAGGCTTCAGCACCCAATTGGTTAAAGAAATAACGACGATTCCTTTGTATAAAAGACATAACAAAGGTCACCAATCCCTTCTCTGATTGAGGCTATACTACAAAGCACATTTTAATCCTTTTTTAATAAGCGATAAAACATTGCCACATTCTCTGGCTTCACTGATAATTAATAAATAAAACATTAACACGGAATTATGACATGATGCCAAATAAGCAAATAGTAAAAATAATAACAGCAGTAGTAATTGGAAGTTTGTTCCTCTGATGTAGCATAACTGTGCTTTTGCTGAATTTTAAAGTATTTGGATAGAGTCTTTTAAATTCTACTATACTATTTTTCGTTTTCTTGAATGGGAAAGAATTAAACATTGAAACGTAAAGAAGATTTTTCATAATTAAAATACAAGACGTTCCGAATGAAGCCGATATCTTCGACTTTTATAAGATTTTACATCTAGTTCTTCGGTAGCCTTTAAGATCGGGCACAAGCTTTGCACGTGTTAATTTATTGCAACTTTGCTGTTCAACCTCTCACTGGGGATGAAACCCTGACTCAGTTAGTGCAAAGCCTATGTCAAGTCATTCGGGTGTGTGCAATGAACGTATGCAGTAACAGTAGTTTAGTATCTCAATAACATCCCGTAGCCTATGAAAATGTAGGGTCATATAATATTCATATTTTTTGTAATCACAACTTATCTTTTTTATTCTCTCCCAAGCTATAAAAGTACTCTGTTTTTCTGTTAATCTAGATATTTGAACTCGAGTTAAACAAACGTTAAAACAACTTGGGGATGAATCAATAAGCTACGAGTCCGGTTATGATTTGTTTCTATACAGTGCAGTGCTAAATGTTCATGCCAATGTAAAGCAAAGTCGTGTAGCCTTAATCGCCAATTTCGCAATGGCTTAATATTAAAAGACGATGCTTTCCCAGTAGAGGATATATGGACGCGTCAAACTCAATGAAATATTGAGCCTGTTAATTTGTAGTATTAATAGATTATTATAAGCATTATAAATAAACCTTTTAGAAACAGAGATCATCGATGGAAATATTTAAGTGGGAAGAATAACACTGCATAAACAATGCAGACACAAGATTTTAATAGGCTACATTTTGAACTGTGAAGAAAAACCGCTGGCTTGCTGATGTATTTGAATAAGGCTTTAGAGAAGATTATTATTTAACACAAGGTTCATTAGAGTATTAATATTAGATGAGTCTCTCGATTAAGTCTATGCAATTAACCGTCATGAAACATTCATCAAATGGGTTATTTCACTGCGAGTGTTCCTGCATTCTGTAAATGAGCTTTCAGACAACACCAGTGTGTCCTGGGACTATTTCTGATGAAAAGTATTTCGGCAGCTCGAATGTAATGTATTGTTATTAGCACTAAATAGATGGATGCAAACGTGTGAAATAATAACAAATAATGTGCAAATAATGGAATACTGATTAGTCTTTTATAGGTTTGATTATGATAATCTCATCATTACGCGCACTAAAAACCACTTAAGAAGGGGCAGGGGCATCTAATCAATCACAGTTAATAATGAGCTGAATAGCTGCTGTCGTATTCCTGAAATGAAGCCTAACAGAATATGCGCTGATTTACTGAACAAAGAATGGGATTTTCTTTCGATGTCCCTAAGATTTTGTTTGAATATTACTGTATACCTGCTCAGCGAGAGTTCTGTATTTCTGTGCGGACTCTCCGCCTTTATTTAAAGGGTTTATAGCTGTCAGGCGTCAGAGCGCGCCGCCGCTTCCACCCGCGTCGGTCCTCCAGTGCGCGCGCACGCTCCGCTGACGAAAACGGTGATGTCTCGGTTAATGAGGTAAACGACGGTCCACTTCCTCCCTGAGCTCCGGTGCAGCCGGTTTAGCGTGGAAAGGTTTTGGTTTGGTCGAGGAAAGAGAACAATTTTCATCGTAAATGTAGCCTCATACATATCTAGACTTTGTGGATAGGGGATGACCTCTGCGAGCTGAAGAATATAGATGTTTTAAACCTAGTGATTAGCGAGGGGTTGATTGACTCTTTATAGGTTATTTGTGTCCTTTTTACATAATTACGTGAAATTCGTGAAATAGTAGATTAACAAAACGCTGGATTGTCCATGAGAGATTTGGAGTAGTATTAACAAAGTTAAAGCTTCTTCTTCTACTACTATCTATAGTGCTTTCAAAGAAGACTAATTCATAATGTGCTCTTTACACAACCAGAGTGAGAAAAAACTGCATCCAAAGGGTAGATCTGGATCTTACTGTGTCTAAAAGTGTGTGTGTGTTAAAGAGAGAGGGGGGGGTTGTAAGTTAATTAACATTAAAAAATAAAGGAGTCATTTGCAAAGCTTGTGGGGACATAAGATCATAAATGCAATAATACTTAAGAAATTGTTAGCCTGTAGTAGTGAATAGCTCTATCATTACCCATCTTCACCCTGCAAGTGTCACATTCTCCTGCCTCATGGCAAGTACTCCTAGGATAGAGTCCCAATCCACCCGACCCTAAACACTGTTACTGAAAATTAATGAATTCATGCTTCAAGGGTACAGATTAGGTAGCTATGTGTTTTGCCAAAATTATTTTATTTATATGTGAATATTATATCTAATATATATATAAATTCAGTAAACTGAATTTAACATATAAACATCAAACCCAATCATGAATTACATTTTGTAAATTTGGTCAATATTGGGGTTTATGTGTTACATTATGTATTCCAAAAGGCATTAAATAATTAATACACTGTCCTTGAAGTGTATCTGTTTGAATATTAGAATGTCTAAAATGATATACTTAGATATGCCTCTTTAAAATACTGCTGATTAAAAAACAGCTGATTAGTGATGGAGTTGATAAACAGTAAAATACATCTAATTGGTTATTTAATAGAAAATGTAGCTATGTTTGAAATTAGTTCAGAATAAGCCATCCATTTGGATCGACTCTAAATGGAAGCAGGAATGCTGAATTAACTGTGTAAAAACAGGAAACTTTGGACCTGAAATTACACACTTAAAAGTTTTCTGGAGAAAGGACTAAAAACATATTAATAATTGAAGTAATGAAGTCCCATTACAATTTTATTAAAGAATGGATTTACTTGTACATTTGGTCCTAGCTGTACATATGAGTATGTTTTAATGATTTTAAATATGTTTATAGACCTGATTTATCACAAATGAACAAAATATCTCATTTGACTAGTACTGAACAAAAATTAATCTGTATCAGAATAAAAAACTAGAATAAGACAGATTGCTCAAAGTTAAGTGTTAGATTAGTTGGAGTGCTGAGTGACACATTCTCCATTAACATGTTGTGTCTTTCTTTCTAATGAGTCTTTCACAAAACATGTGATTCAAAATGTAGCTGGTATAATTATCATTATCAAGTTAAAATGTATTGCTTGATACACTGATAGATACAGGGATGTTGGATATAGTAGACACATAGTTGAAATGTTAAAGTTGGTTAAATGTAAGTTAAATGAGATAAGATTGTTTGCTTGTCATCTAATATTTTATAGATGGAAAAAATATAAATTATTGAGTATATAACAGTCTGTAGCCAAAGGTCTTGTACTGTGTATTAGCACAATTTCAGTGTAGATTGAAAACTTGACACTGTACGATTATCCCTTTGAATATATAATAAATGGTCTATTTTTGTTTTGTCAATATGGTACAATATGTCAGACTTGGTAATGAATATCTCTGATACATGAAAAGGAGATTTTTGGTCTGGGCTGCATGGGTTTGTAAATGTAACTCATATTAATGCGCACGGAGAAAACAAAGTTTCTTTTATTTTTGGCAAATACATAACGGTAATACTGCTGCACAGAATATTACAACATAATGACTGCAATGTGACACAAACAAGAGAGCAAGGTTATTATAAAAACTTACAAATCAAGCTTACAATTTGAAACCTTTAGGTCCATCACCAAAATGTTTCCAGCATGTTCAGTAGTTTGTTTCAGAATATCACCCTGAATTATTCCAGTTAAAGTACTTGATTTCCTACAGATGCAGTTTAAGTCTGGTGTGAGCAACTTTAAAGACGTGTGTGCTTGGGGAATCAACAGAAATGGTTTGCTGCAATATTTTGCCATGGAGTGTAACAGGAATGATAGATGTGGTAAGGAAAATCTTTTAATTACTAAACTGTTAATAATAGGTTAGTTTTCTTTTTACATGTCTTCATAGCACCATTTCCATATAGATAAAAGCATGAACTCCCTTAACAGTCCTTTTTTGAAGGATGTGCACTTCCAGAGGTTGTGTGTCATGTTTGTAGTACATTTGACAGACAGATGACTTACTAGATGAATTAAAGAACAGATTTATTGCCTGAACTCCAACTCCCATCTTGCATGAACACATGGGAAGTCTCATCTTTTCCTCCCTGCACCATGTGGACTTACTCTGGGCCTTATAGGGGACTTGACACCCATCACAGCGGAAGCTGGTCCTCCCCGCTGCTGATGGTGTGTCCGTGCTCTCAAGTGCAGGCGCATCCTGTCGCCTGGTTTATCTGGGGGAGGCTCGATGACCAGCTCCACTTCCCTTTCCCATCCTGAGCGCAGTACCCCAGCTGGGACCTGTTTACTTCTTAAAGATAGATGGTTTCAGCCCATTCATCCCACCAGCTTCTGGTCAGTTCATGCAAGCACCCTTTCCATTCCCCTGTGTGTCACTGACTTTTGCCTTCACGTCACCTTCGCTGTCGCTCTGCATCGACTTTCTCCTTCTTGCTGCTGAGTCTAACTGCCATGCCTGAACAGAAGACAATACACAGGATGTCGGTGTCATTGTTTAACAGTCAGAAACTATAGGATCCTGTATTCTATTTATATAGCTTAGATTTAGTGTACCAGTGAAGAACTGTGAATTTAAATGTGGAAACTGATATAAAAAAACTGTTGTATGATTTTCTCATTAAAAATGTGCAGAGTATCTATAATTTTGTGTATTAGCCTCTTTAAATGGAGTATGTATGATAAAGCTATACAAATAGCTTCAGTAAAAACAAAAAAGGCTGATATTAATCAGACCTGCACTGCTCATCTTGCAACCTAATTTTTCTTTTAGTACAATGTACAATGACTTCTAAATGTTTAAACAGTTTTCCCACTGACAGTATATTTATAACGGCATTGCTGCAAACAGAGCCAATTATTTCTCATTAAACTCCTTACTACGAAATAGTAACTTCAAAGAGTACAGCTGAATCAAATCACTTGCTGTTGGTAGGCTCTGACTGTGTGCTGAGCAACAGGAGACCCTACAATCTGTCATCACATGGTGCCTTCAACAGGTAGGCCTTTTGTGTGTGTGTGTGTGTGTGTGTGTGTGTGTGTGTGTGTGTGTGTGTGGGTGCGCGTGTGTGTTTGTGTGGGTGTGCGTGTGTGTGTGTGTGTGTGTGCGTGTGTGTGTTTGTGTGTGTGTGTGTGTGTTTTTTCGTTTGGCCTTGTCCCCCCTGCCCTCATCCCAATTATGCAGTCTACTACACCAAAACAAACAGATCCTCTAGCCCAAACGTACAACACAGAAACATCAGCACAGACTGGCTGGTGCCTGCACCGGCCTCAGGGGCCTCACCTCACACTTAATGATCTGCTCTGATGGACAGAGGCTGTGGGCCAGGGCTTAGTGTCTACTCTGACAAGCCATACTCCATACCAGCAACGAGGAATAAAGGTTCTCTTCATCCATTACACACCATTAACCAACTCTGAACCAGGTTTTTTAATATGGATTAATAACAAAAACAAAAATATGTATGATTTCTGTGCTGTTCATTCAAATAACTGAAGTTCACTGGAGTAAGTATATCAGATCTTTTGAAATAATTCTGCAGCATTTTTGGGAATAAATGCACATGCTCTGCTTTGAAAACAAGACTGAATTTTTTAACACTTCAAGCATTACAGCATAGCTAGAGTTACAGCTCATGGATAGGTCAAAGGTTATCTCAGGTTGGATTAATGGTACAAGGAACAGAAAACACTCATTTTTGGGTGGTAGATCTGACAGCCATGGAGAAGAATCATACACATTAAATCTTTAATAAAAGCTCAAGCCATGGATAATGAACAATGAGCTTTACTGCATCCCTAAACCATTACAGATTCAACTACACATTTATTAAAGAAATCATAAAATATTGCCTAAAGTGGTTAATTTCATTGTTCTTTTGCAGACAGGAGGGCAGAATAAGCTTCTCTGGATTAAAAAGTCGAGAGGAAAAAACCACCATTCGGAAACTGGCCAAACAGAAGCAGGGGCTTAGCCTCACTGCACCAGGGCCATAAATATACATCAAGCAACCAGTGAGACGCATTGACAGCAAAAGTTAAGCCAAGACAGGAAGCTGGAGTCATGAGCTGCCATGAGTCTCGTGGGATTCTGGAAAATCATTTCTTTCTCGTCCAGCACAAAATCCGAGAAGCTGTCTGAGAAAAGTCTCAGATGGAAATGAGAAACACCTAAAATAGAAAAATTATCTTTTGCTCCCAGCACACTTAATGCTTTCACATGAAGAATATGTTGTCATGATTCACTAAGGCATATAAATATCCATCTTAGAAACATACATTCATCTTGTTCTTTTTGTTTTTTGGAGTACTTATGTTGTCAACAGAGGATTTTACAGTGGGTGAGAGGGAAAGTTACGTTCTGTTTAGCTGGAGTCAGCACGGCATCACTCAGCCTAGTAAACAGTGTCACTTCCTAACACTGCGCAGACACTCCTCCACTTGCTTACAGGGGAAACACACTCAGCAGTCAAGTGTCAACACGACCCACGATGGCACCTTAACAGCCACCGATAAGCCTTCCCCCACTGAGAACAGAGAGGGAGCGGGGGTGAGAAGGATGAGCTGGGACTCGACATCTTTTATTGGCTTTATTTTAGCAAACTTTAGTAAGACATTCACAAAAACAATAAAGCAGTCAATTTGCTGGCAATTAAAATGGCCTCACGTTGGGAAGTCGTGCCTGCTTACGACAACTGCCTGTCCCTCTGACAGGCTGATGATTGATTACCCAGCCCGGGTCGTCTTTATAATGCGATAAGCCAAATTAAACCCTTGACTGTGGGGGCCCATCTGAGGCCTGGCTGGGCAAATTAAATCTCCAGCACTGCTGTCGTTCTCTACTGTTCATTCTCCTCCACCTCTCTGCGCATGTCATACCAATAGATACTGTCTTTCTCGCAAAAGAAGTCTGGGGGAAAAAGGCAATAAAACAAGACATAAACGGCCTCAATCGCTCTGCTCGTTCTCTTGGGAGCAGC
This sequence comes from Hassar affinis, assembly GCA_025674545.1. Taxonomy (NCBI): domain Eukaryota; kingdom Metazoa; phylum Chordata; class Actinopteri; order Siluriformes; family Doradidae; genus Hassar; species Hassar affinis. Next base: position 16,579,642 of record JAOVYV010000040.1, on the reverse strand, counting down.
AAGCCAGGTGAGGCGGCGGCAGCCACCGAGCTGAGGACATTAAGCCATATTAAATGTACTAAAGACTTAATGAAGTTCAGGCAAGCACTGGCACTGTTGACTTTATTAGTTTACACTAGATTAATGGGGATAATCATTTAAGTGATGGAGATGGATTACCCTCTTCAAGCTGGTCTCTGGATCTGGATCTCTCAGAGAGAGTGAGGGATCCAGTGTGGCTCAGACCCAGAACAAGCACAGAACTGGAGCAAAAGTTACCATGAAAAGTTATTTTATCCTACTACAGAATGAAGTCAGAGAGCAGTTAACTTAAATACAAAAAAAAATACATAAAAGAAAGATACAATTTAATCAATGAAATGTAACAAAAAACAAACACTAATAGATGATGACCTGGTATAATTCAATATGCATGAAAAAACTAGGTTTCTATTTGCAGTGTATTTTTAGCTGAATGTGAATAACTGGTGGAATGGTATTAGTTTTCACATATGGCTATTATATAAATATGTCAGAAAATTTACTTTTCCAAAAAATTAAATGTTACACAACAATGTTTGTATGTCATTAATGAAAGCAACACATTACACAACAGACCATGTTTCAGACAAAAACATGATAATGCTGCTGGGTTTTGCAGGCAAAAAAAAATAAAATGTGGCAGTCAAAGTCTCCAGAAGAGCTGTGGCAGATTCTCCAAGGCACTCTTAAAAGCTAATTTCCTTATACTGTTAAAAAAGCATACAAAATATTGACTTCCTTTAGTTTATTATTGTTTATTGCACTTTATAGTATTCTCTATAGCGTTTAGTGTTTATGTAGAAACATCATTATTTTCAAA
>JAOVYV010000040.1:16550834-16563289 GCA_025674545.1 Hassar affinis | reverse complement strand
TATATTTTTATTATTATATATTATATTAAATATTATTTTAAAATATTATTATATTATAATATATTTTAAGTATTATATATTTTATTGTTATTATTATTATTATTATTATTGTTGTTGTTGTTGTTGTTGTTATATATTTTTATTATTATATATTATATTAAATATTATTTTAAAATATTATTATATTATAATATATTTTAAGTATTATATATTTTATTGTTATTATTATTATTATTATTATTGTTGTTGTTGTTGTTGTTGTTATATATTTTTATTATTATATATTATATTAAATATTATTTTAAAATATTATTATATTATAATATATTTTAAGTATTATACATATTATTATTATTATTATTATTATTATTGTTGTTGTTGTTGTTGTGCTAGCAGTAGCAGCCTAGTTTTAGTAGTAGGCTACTATTATTTATTTATTTATTTTCTTTATTTTCTAGTGGTTGTATTTAGTATCGCGTTAAATATCTTCAATCATATTTTAAATAATTTAGATTATATCTAGGGACCACAAAAATGAATGCGCTAATAAATATCGATTTCTGATGGGTTAAGTGCTTTAAATTCTACAGTACGAAATTAAGGCATAGGGAACGTCATATATTTGAACAAACTTCTGCTTAGTATTGAACATAGGCCAATCCAGCCACAATGTGAACCGTTTTAAACTGTTTCCCAAAAAGCCCCTCATACAAACACATAAAGGCAGAAGGCCACCTCTTAACAACCCAAGTCATTTTCATTGTGATTCATAGACTGGTTTAAAACAGCCGAGTACGAAAAGAAAAAAGAAAAGGGAGCACATTAATGGGCCCAGATGCCCTCGCACGGGACTATGTATGCATTAATGCCTTTGTGAAAATTGAGCGAAACACTTTGAAGGGAGGGCTAACTCAATCCATCAAATTGTCTGAAATTGTGAAGAAAATTCAAAAACCATATGGCCTCCAAACGCTTGTGTCCTTTTCTGGGCGACGGGACACGCTTGTCTCGGCATTGAGAGCCGCGGGAGGCTGGAGATGCTCCATTGTAGGCTGTCACATGAGGGAAGGCTGCTCATTTGTCCCCGAGTTTCACGCTCCGCGCCGAAAATGACAGCGCCGTCGCTTTTCGGCAAACACTGCATCCCGACCGCCGAGAAACTGGCCCAAAACCCGGTGTTTTCAGGCGCCATTTATGCACACATTCACCCATCCAGATTTCTGTTTCTCACATAAATCTATTGAAGGTAGCTCATTGAAAACAGGAGTCAAATGGACAAAGGTTACGCCTGTTTGAAAATGAAAGGAGAAAAAAGAGGCGAGACAGAAAGGGCAGAGGTTAGTTTATGTTTGTAATAGTCCACTTTTGTATGAAAAAGAAAAAAACGGAGATGTCTGCTTTTGCAGCACACGCAGCTGATGTTAATAAAATAAATCCTATTAATTGGCTCAATAATTTAATTAAATATATCTCAAACGCGTTATAATTTATTTAGAAAATACTATTTAAAACAGCAAAATGAGACTAATCACTAAGGCGAGAATTTTTGAGAAAAAAGCATTTATTTCCTTTAAATACATTACACTTTTTACACTGGGTTTAAATGGTGTCTTGGTTTAAAAGGCACTTACAGGCATACAAACCATAAGAAATATATTCAAAATGTGACCGTCTAAATTGAACCAGTATTATCCTGTTTTTCCCCACACGCAGTAACGTTAGTATGAAATGTTTTGTAACAAAATTTGATATATCAAAGGTTGAAGGTGTTGAAGTCCTATACACGCGATACGTGGACACACGTTCTACACGTGTGAATGGTGTTTGAACGATTCGGAGATATTCATATCAGATCTGCAGTCATTTTAACAAAAATAAAAATTGTAACATAAAATATAACATGCATTATACATTTCTCAAAACACGGTAAGTTTTCTATGTGGCCTAAACGGGCGATTACGTGTGTGTGTATGTGTGGGTGTGTGTGTGTGTGTGTGTGTGAGTGCGTGTGTGCGTGTGTGTGTGTGAGAGAGAGAGAGAGAGAGGGAGAGAGAGATTATGTCAAGGTACTTATTGCTTTCCTTCAACTAACAGTTTGTTTGAAATAAATAAGCTACATGATTGCGATGTTTAGATAGTAACTGTCATTGCATAAATAAATCTGGGAAAACTGTCCATGCTTTTGAGTCTTCATTTGTCATGAGTCTTTTAAATACATTTGGTGCATTAATGGCACTTTAAGCTCTAGCGTTTTAAGGAAAAGGGGTTCGTAAACGGTGGATTCTGAGCATCAGTCATCAACATCGATTTCCTCCTCTTCGTCCTCAGAGCTGTCTCTGCTGGTCGTGTGGTCTGTGAGCGGTGAAGGTGGAGACCCAGGCCGCTGGCTCGCGCTGTCCCGCTCCCTCCCGCACAGCCCCGCGGATTCGCTCACCGGAGGCCCACCCGTGCCGTTTGCGCACTTTTCCAGGTCCGCTAATTTGGCCATCTTTTCGAAGGGCACTGAGCCCATGGCTTTGGCCGACTCTACATCCGCTTTCATCTCCTCCAGGTCGCGTTTGAGCTTGGCTCGTCGGTTCTGGAACCAGGTGATGACCTGCGCGTTGGTTAAGCCCAGCTGCTGCGCGATCTGATCCCGGTCCGCCGGAGATAAATATTTCTGATAGAGAAACCGCTTCTCCAACTCGTATATCTGATGATTGGTAAAGGCTGTCCTCGACTTTCTCCGCTTCTTGGGAGTATTCCTCTGGCCAAACAATGTCATGCCGTCTCTTCCTGAATAAAACAAACCAGGCAACACACCCAGAATGCAAAAATTGTGATATTATTGTAAAAAAAAAAACTACACCATCACCAGACACAGCATCAGCAACAGCAATAACCTTAAAAAAGACCAACACTAATAATAATAATATAATAATAATAAGAAGAATAGAACTGTATATAATAATAATAACAACAACAGCATCATCAACAACAACAACAACAACAACAATAATAATAATAATAATAATAATAATAATAATCATAATCATAATCATAATCATAATAAATAATTTGGTTACATTTAAGCTGCTTCCCTGTACCACTATTTCTACATTTTAATTATGTAAAAGCATTTGGTATTAATAGCATTAAATACACTATATCTAGGGTTTATATCTAGGGTCAAAATCACGAAATAGAAATGTAATTATTGTTACACGCTCTATATTACGCGTTTAAATGTAACACATACATTACAACACGTTACATTATATAAACCCATAGTATATTTACATTTTCAAATGGAATTCTAAACAACGAAATAAAAAACAATGGCACCATTAATACGTACAATAATCCAATATTTTAGTGATTGTTTCATTATCTTTGACGAAGTGCACATACACAAACAATTTCATTTCATTCATTATTTTTTATGCTAATATAATAAGAAGTTGTATGTATTTACCTTCAGCGGCCTGCAGAACACTGACTTCGAGCCCTTTGAAGGTTTTGCTGGCCAGCTCCTCGAGTGCGCACAGAGGAGAGGTGTGTGTGAGCAGAGCCCGGCTGCCTAACGGGTGAGCCGCCGACGGGAGCTTCTCACCGGCCGAGAGGAGATGCGCCGTGCTGCAGAGCGAATAATTTCGTTTCACGGAGGGTTTGTTCAATATGTCCTCAATGCTGAAGGGTGTGAGAGGCTTGTTGGAGTTTGCGGGAGGAGGCAGATGGTCCAGCGGACTGCGCCTTCTCTCCTCAACCGATGCGCCTTTTGCATCTTCTTTGGAGGTCATTTTTTTCGTTTCAGTTTATATCGTAAATATTTAAATGATTAAAATATGTGCAATTTACAATCTTATTTAAAGTTATACTGGTATTATTTTGCTGGTCCGAGAAAAGAAATAAAACGAAATTGAAGACGCGGTCCAAAAATGCATGCAATTACATGCCCGCCAACATGATGTAGTTGGTTTTGCCGCAGGGTTGGAGAACTTCGAGTCCCTTTAAAGTGCCAGTTCTCCTGGCCACAGCTCCTGTGCAGTGGATTCAAACTCGACGAGCTTAACAATCCGAAAGCCTCTGAAGCTTCAGCACAAACAGCCAGCCTCAAAAGCAGCTGGAATTGACTATACTAACAAGTTATTGTTGATAGCGAGACAATCAATTATATCCAGTGGCACTTCTCTCTCTCTCTCCCTCTCTCTCCCTCTCCCTCCCAGTCCCTTGCTCTTTGACTATGTTGCAGTCCAGTGCGAGCTTTAGTGAAGAAGGAGCCCCGTTAATTAGAGGGCATGGCCGGGAGGAGGAGCTCAAACCCGATTAGAATACTTAATACTCCCACTATTTCTTCCATATTAATGATTTGTCGATAGGAATTTTCGTTTTGCTTGAGCATATTTAAAAATCGATGACTAAATTTCGTTGTGGTCTGTGATTTACAAAAGCAGTTAAACATTCAATTTCGACAGAAAGTATTCACTTCAAATGTGATAAAGTAAGTGCATATTATTTTTATTTTTATTATTAAATTAGTATTATTATTTTTGGTTTAATACTGCGACTACTTCTACACCTACAATTAGCGCATTATTATTATTATTATTATTATTATTATTATTATTATTATTATTATTATTATTATCCATCTGAAATAGGTATGAAGCAAGAAGGTAGTATATAACAGTTGATAAGAGAGAGGGAGAGAGGAGAAGAGAGAAAGAGAGAGAGAGAAAGGAAGAGAGAGAGAGAGATCGTCCCTCTCAGCTGCTCCAAATCTTCCGTGCCATAACTCAAGCGCAAAGGGCCAGCACACATCAGCAGTAAGATATTTCATCTCTAAAAATCACCCGCTGCTCTTGCTCCCATATTTTTGGCATTGGGGGGATTTTTTCCTTTTTTGCGGGGGATTTGCGCAGCATGTGAGAAGGATAACACTACACTTCTTTATTTGCGTGGAAATACAAACCAGCTCTTTCCTGTTTGCGTTTTATTCGGGTCTAGTTGGCTGTGTATTTGGATAAAACGATAATAGGCCATTTCCAATGATAGTATAATCATTTGGTTTTTGGATAATTTGTAAACGTATTATATTATATGTTTTCAGTCAGACGCAATGAAGTTATTTAGATCGATAAAATATGTTTTTGACTGACCTTTAGGAGATTGAGGAGAGTGTCAGGCCTCGGTTTAACACGCACAAAGCCGTGGAGGATGAGCAGCAGCTCTGCAGAGATAGAGGAGATAGTCGCTGACGCTGGCAACATTAATGTCATTTTTTTTCATGAAAAATACTCGTTCGTTTATTCACATCGCTTTATATTTTAAAACAAAATTTCACTAAAATAGTTTTCTTATTTGTATGCGTTTTGATTTTTATGTTTGTATGCTTATGTGTGTTTTTTTATTTTCATTAAAACTAAAAAGTAGCCAAATTCAAATAGGTTCACGTCACCTTTAAATAAATCAAAGGACGTAAACAAACAAACAGACTGAGAATAAGCTGAAACTGCAGAGACGCTGTTTTTAGAAATGCACTATAACTATTCCGAGTGAAATGATAGCGCGTGCTGGCGTTGCCAAGGATACAGAGAACGTAGTGTGCGTAACGTGTGACGCAATTAAATTTTACGTGAAGAGAAACCGGAAGACACTATCTTGAAATTGCTTCGTGGAGAAAATGCCTGCAATGTCAGATACAACCGCTGACTCGATATATCTAATCTACAGAAGACGCTGTATAGTCCGTTTCCAAATAGGCTATGCCTCTTTCACTGAGAAATCTCATCAAGTACCAACATCATTTCTACAAGCTAAAAATTCTTCGTTTTAAATATCCCTCAGAGAAGAGCGACTGATTGAATGTTCGGTTAATTAATTTTAGTGTAATATTAATTATGCTAAATAATACCAATTAAAATTTGCGCCCATTTTGAAAGTCTGATTAGCTAAGTACGGTCTGGAAATGAAGGGAGATGGAAATATACAACGCATATGATTCAGGGAAATTTGTCTTTTTGTTATAGCCTTGTGGAAGGCCGGCTGGACAGGTTTATTGTTTCATTTATTCATTGCTTCCAAGCGTGAGAGATCCGATTTCACAGGCTATGTCGGATCTGTTCACCAAGTTTGGGTTTTGCATTTTTTTTCTTTCTAGACCCATTAAATCATCTATCCACACATCTGCTGTGATGGAGGTCTCCATCGGATACTCTGTGAATCGAGAAGCACCACGATTTTCACGTTCACCCTCATTTAATCTTTATTTAGCAGTGAGGGTGGTCTAACCAAGAATATCCTGTAATAATAATAATAATGATAATGATAATAATAATTATTATTAATAAAAAAAAATAACAATAACAATAACAATAACAACAACAACAACAACAATAATAATAATAATAATAATAATAATAATAATTATTATTATTATTATTATTATTATTATTTCCGCTCTCAAATATGTGTCTAATAACAATAGCCTACACTTTTTGCGTTATAATTTTTTAACACGTTGTGTCATTGTGTGTGTTAACTTTCTGAAATTGTGATAAAACTAACTCCAATTGTGTTGTCCTTAACTCGACACATGGGTTGTTGAAAAATAACAGTTTGTGTTTCTTTTTTTTATACATCCGTTTTGAGAGTGCAGGACCACAACTAAAGTTATACATTACATGATTATTCAGTCGTTGTTCCTGTTGACTTCTCGTTACAACAGTCGCGTCCATAAGGGAAATAAAAAAGTTTCCTAAGTCGAATTTTGCCATGGATTTTATATTTAGCCATCAAAATGAACAAAGATCCTTCCTACCGTACCCAGATGAATTCATATAAACACTGGAGCTTTGGCATGCGGTTCTCGACTTCATTAAATCCGAGAGAAATCCACTATCTCACGACCTTATTACTGTTCATCAACAGAAGCCGAGCTAGCACTCAAACAAACAAATAATCACATTGTAATAATCCTTAAAGCAGTATTTTCAAATACCGTTAAACTAATAGATAGTTGCATTCGTGTAGATGCAAAGCTTACATTTTAATCATCCTCTACAAAAAAAGTCCTGAGTTACAAATAACCCAATTTGGAAATCCAAATGAAGTGAGTGAAGTTCAAGACGGACCGTCAGCTGTTTTACCCAGTGAGGGTAGATGTTACTGAGCACGCTGGGGAGACTGTTTAACCCAGCTTACTGGTAAAAATGACTATTTAATATACTAAATGACAATTGCTGGGTGCTACATTACCTATAGACTAAATAATGTTAATAGTTATGTATCAGCCCAACAGTACTATCTTTAAAACATTCTCCCAAAAATGCCAATTTATCTTATTTATTACAAGAACCCACCTACAGCCACATTCAAATAATGTTATAGCTAATGTAGGGCAGGCCTACTTTTTTTTCCAGCCACCTAACACTGTTTATAAGCAAAAACATGCCTTCATAAAAATAATTGCCTTCATAATATCCTGTTTAGTTACAGAAACATCATGCTGAAAGGTTCAAATAAATTATAATTTATGTTAAATGTCAAAACAAAGCTTAGATTCCTTATAGCTATTGCTGTTATAGCTGATTTGTTTTTGCTTCAGAGTTTTTATGGTTTCCTCTCATTTGAAAAGTCCAGAAAGTGAATCTTGGCACAATACGCCTGTTCCCTTTCAGGTCCGCACCCCAGAGCCAGCATGCTGAGTAACCCACAATCAAGCCAATCAGTCCAAACCAACAAGCTAAACACAACAACTGAGCTGTAACAATATAACCGAGCAATTTTCAAAGGTTATAGCTAAATTAATAGAACAGATGAGCACTTTAACACAAGTGCAACTTTCTCCATGTCCAGTTTTGATTTTGTAGAATTTGATTGTTCACATTTGAATCAATAATACATCAAGAAGTAACAAATAAAATATACACATGCACAATGCAAAGCTCCTTCACTACTGAAGTGTATGAGAATGTATAGCCTATAGTATAACTACACATTTTCTATTTCATATACACATACACAATATTTGGCTTGGTGGAATCATTCTTGAATCCAGCATCTTGAAACTGTTCTGATTTTTTAAAAGATTTATTTCCATATTACATATTGTCACATAGCTATTGCTCATGCTTTGCCATTTCTGACACTTGGATCATGGCCTGAAACAAAATTAGCTCTTGTACTGACTAGTTCCCTAATGCTGATGCCCCAATCCCACACACAGATGTACGTAATTAGGGACCTGAGCATATAATCAGAGAACAGAATGACTCAGATGCAGAGGAATTGATATATTGTTTTGTTAATCCTTTTGGAGCATTATTTACCATCAGACTACACTCACACCTCTAATCACCAAATTTCGATTATTCTTTCAATTCTTTCCCAAAATTGTGTTGTGTTATTTTTCCAGCAAGTGATGTATCTTATTACAACCAAACATACTAACCTAAATGTATAATGATATAGTACATCGGTCACATGCTGTAGTATTGCTCCACTTTTATGTGACTTCTGCTGTTAAATCTCATAATATAGTAGCTCTTACTTAACTATGAGGTAGAAGGATATAAAAGAGTGCATAGCCACAAGAAAACAACGTGCATTTTTACAGTGTAGCAATTTATATGAAGACATAATATACTGTAAATGGATTAATTCTGCAAACCAGGCCCTACATTTATTATTAACAACAGTAGCTTGGATGCCAGCCCATCTGAGGTGGATTAACATTTGGCAAGCACAGCACTGGCACCAACTGTTCTGTCATCCCCATGTAAATTACCTTCCACAAGAAAAGAAATACAAGGTCAATCTGATTTGATTAGAGCTTTTCTCTGAAGAGACAAATGCTTTTATAATTCCTGTCTGCAGCAGTCATGCTTTACCATTATCCTGACATACAAATCTACACCACACAGAATTCTTCTCTGTAATAGTTATAAAATAATCACACTAGGAAGTGCAGCATGACAAATTATGGCACATAAGCATAATGTCAAGCTTTCTTATGGCACAAATAATTGTGTCAATTGTGATTATTCTCTAAAACAAAATACTTTTTTTGTTTCATGATATAATGATGTTGGCTATGAGTAGCTTACTACTGAATTTAGACTTGAAGTATTACTAAAGGACTTGTTCTAAGTATATAACTGATCTAATGGAGACTCCTGTTATTATGTGACAGCTCCACTGCAGCTACTGGTCACCAAGGCTTTATACTTTAAATTATCTCCAGACTGTTCAGTTTGCTCATAGTATTGCTAAGATTGATTTAAGAACCATTACAACATTGCCCTGATTTTGGAAACCCAGAACTACCAAAACCAGAGCACGTTTATTGCCGCCTCTTCAAGGTGCCCTGTTCAGTGCCCTGATTTTATAGCCTGATGCAGAACCTATGTTCTGCTCCATCCACCGTAGATGCACACAAGGTTTTTCCCATGGCCTCCGGGACAACACCATCTAATGTAACGCCAGATGAAACTCCAAATTGAGCGGCTTTGTGGGCCACAGTGGCTGCAGTGGAAAAGGCTCTGGGTGGTTAATCTGTAGGGCGAATGCTCAGCACACAAGCCTGCACATCAATTAGGTGAGTAATGGATGTGGAGCTGGCACAGGACCCGAGTGAAAGCAGAGCTGACAACTAGCTGAAATCAGATCATGAAACTGAGGTCTCTGCGAACTGTGTTTGTTTGAGAGGGGGGCAGATGGGGTGGAATGCCTCCATGCTCCCATTACAAGAAGTGTTTTGGGTGGAGAGGGGCTTGAGTGAGATGTGGGCCACACTGGACCCAGTGACATTTCACTCTAATTGCAGTCAGGCTTCGACTGTGGTTAAAAGATGACATAAAAAACTAAAACTGAGTTTGAGAACTACTTCACACAAGTAGAAGTGGTCACCCTGGTTTATCTCCATAATATGCACTTCTGATTATGACTTCTGATTATGTAAAAGCCTTCTGATTATGTAATTGTACAAGAACACCAATATTTTAAAACCAGCCATCACAATTTCTTTTTTTCATCATATTTCTTTGCATTTGCTAAAATTAATTAAAGAAGTGCATATCCCATATCACCATCTGTAATTCCTCAACCCTAACAAACTCAATAAATGCACTTCTAATGCCTCTCTAGATTAGGTGTTGTATCAGAAATGCACTTAAGAGTGATTACTCAGATAATAAAATATGCATTTACTATACACTTTAAATATACACCCAGTTTGATTATCACAAACATCTATCTGTTTGCCCAGCTATGCTCAATAACCAGAAGCAGTACAGGAAATCTATCAATGCAATGAGAGGCTTCAGAGCTGGAAGAGAGCAGGTTCTGGGATAACAAGTAGCTCATAGTCAGACACAGAGCTTTATTGCCTCTCATTCAGTGACAGCACGTTTCGAATGTCACAGTCTGGAGACATCCTGAGGCAGAGGTGAGAAATAGACCAATGTCAGTGGAAAGATATTGAGAGGACAAAGTGTGTCAGATATGCACCTGAGGTTAGCTGCCATGGCCCAAGTCCAGTCTCTGCAGCTGAACAGCACTGAGAACCCCCATGACCTGAGGCAGACAGAGAAGAAGAGTGACGACCCGTCTCTCTGCCCTGATTGCCTTATTAAAGATATCTACAGTCGCAGATGACATATGCTGTCAATGATTCTATTACAAGACCTATTAATATACACCCATCAGCCATAACATTGAAACCACTTGCTTAAGATTGTTTAAGTCCCACACACACTCCACAAGAGCTCTGAAAGTGTCTTGTGGTATCTGGTTCCAAGATGTTGGCAGGAGATCCTTTAAGTATTGAAAGTTGCAAGGTTGGGCCTCTGTGGATCAGACTTGTTTGTTAGTAAATTTCACAGATGTTTGATCAGATTGAGATCTGGGGAATTTGGAAGACAATTCAACACCTTGAAGCCTTTGTAATGTTTATTAATCCATTCCTGAACAATATTTGCAGTGTTATCCTGCGGAAAAAGGCCATGGTTATTAGGGAATAACATTGCAGGTGACGGGGAGTATTTGGTCTGAAACAATGTTTAGGTAGGTGTTATGTGTCAAATTAACATCTAGATGACCCAAGTCCCAAAGTTTTCCAGCAGGTAATCAACATACACGCATCGGCCGTCCACATGATGTAAAAGAAAATAGGATTCGCCAGATCAGGCTATCTTCTTCCATTGCATCATGGTCCAGTTCTGATGCTCATGTGCTTACTGAAGGCAAGTTAGTAATGGACAGGGGTCAGCATTGGCAGTCTGATTGGTCTGCAGCTATGCAGCCACATATGCAGAAAGCTGTGATGCACTGTGTGTTCTAATGCCTTTCTATCCTAACCAGCATTAACTTTTTCAGCAATGTGTGCTTCAGTAGCTTTTTTGTGGGATCAGAAGAGACAAGCTAGTCTTCAGTCCCCATGCGCATCAGTGAGCTGTGTCTGCCCATGACCCTGTTGCCGGTTCACCTGTTGCCCTTTCTTGGACTGCTTTGGTGGGTACTAACCACTGCATATGTTGTAGCTCAGTGGTTAAGACACTGGACCACTAATCAGAAGGTCATGAGTTTAAAGCCCAGCACTACCAAGCTACCCCTGTTGGGCCCTTGAGCAAGGCCCTTAACCCTTACCTGCTCAGCAGTATAAATGAGATCAGTGTAAGTCACTCTGGGTAAAGGTGTTTGCCAAATGGCACAAATGTAAATGTAAATATAAATAAATGCATACTTGGAAAACCCCACAAGACCTTCCATTTTCGAGATTCACTGACCCAGTTATATAGCCATACCAATTTGTACCTTGTCAAAGTCACTCAGTTCCTTACACTTGCCTGTTTGTCTTCCAACACATCAACTTTGAGTACTCACTGTTTTTCATTGCCTAATATATCCCACCCCATGACAGAAGTAATTTTAACAAGATAATCAATGTTTGTCACGCCACCTGTGAGACATTTTAATGTTATGACTAATTGGTTTATATGTTATATTATAGTAGCAACATTTACTATAATGAACTTTACCTTCCTCTATAGTTGAGGATAAAAGTATTGCAGCTTTATTTGCAATATAAAAGCGCACCTTTATTTACAGTGTAAAATTGCTGCTTTATTTGACTGTATCTTATTTACAAATTTGGAAATATGTTACATTATATTACTATTCAAGAGTGTGTTTAACAGATAAATAATCATTTTGGCACGCGAGTATGATTAACAATTTCGCAAATGGATTGACTTTCAATATGTATTTGGTTACTTATGCTAAATTATATACTTAATAGTTAGATTTATTATAGTATTTCAAACACATATCACATATCAACAGATTATTAGTTTAGAGATTCAACAATTCGGCTGTGTCTCTTTGATCTAGATGTTTTAACAGATTATCTACAGAGTATGATGTGATGATTCATGAACATACTGACAGAGCATTTGTAACAAATTAATATTTCATTT
>JAOVYV010000040.1:16519188-16532278 GCA_025674545.1 Hassar affinis | reverse complement strand
GATAGATAGATATGTATATATAAACACACATACATATATTGGCACATTTCTCGCACACACACCCACCACCACACGCAGCTGAGCACTCATACACACTGCTGCAGAAAGGGCGGAGGTGTGTAACTTGTGGACCATGAACAGAAAACATGAAAAGAGTGTTTGGATACGGACACTGTGTTTACCATTTCTAATTTGTAGGCAGGGGACGGGTATGGGGCGATCACAGCATGATTCATATTAAAAGTCAATTGGCCTTCAAATTCCTCGGGTCCCCCAAAGTCACTACTGGTGTGAAGGAAATGAGTCTTAATGGAGTGGCAGTGCCACTATAAAATATCTGAAATTGAATCTGACCACAAAACCCAATGGTCCAGGGACAGGAGCTGAGCGACTGACCATTACAGATATGAGATTCTTTTTGTTCATAAGGTTTTTTCTTCTGTTATTTGATTATGAACGTCCCGGCACTCTGAAGATGTCCTTTCTGTGTCCAGCTCTCCCCTTCTGCCTGAATATCAGAGCACTTAGTAATCTCAGCCCCACTTTTAATTTCTCGCATGTCTGCTTGCGCTCAGAGTGCTGGGGTAACTGGGTAGGCGATATAAGGCGAAAAGGCCATAAAATCCTCCTGCTGCGTGCGATATATTAACTTTAACCTCATGGTAATTACCAAAAACTATTTAAACTCAACTTTTCCACTTAGGGTGCTTTCCTGTAATACTGACCACATTTTAGCTGCTATTAGCTGCAGGAAGCAGGAACACTCAAAGGTTCACAGAGTGGATGTGGTGCTGATAAGGTGAAATGTCTACTTTTAATTTATTCTCACTGACTTAAACTAAGTTCAGGTTCTTTTATTTTACTAAAAAAAGGTTGGTTCAATGTCTTCAATTAAAAAAAGTAGAAAGGGGATTAAAATAACTATAAATCCTTTAATCACAGTGACTGTGCTTGGCAGAGAATTATTGCAGTTCCTGTCATTATTTTTGAAAGGTCAGGACTGGCATGTGTGTCCAGACCAGTGCAAATGTTCCCAGCATTCAGGCAGACACGTGCTCACGTTGCCCTCTTCAGGCCTGGCTGTGTAAGATGACCCTGCTCATCCATCATTCTGGCTGGAGGAAATCCAAACAGCTCAATATCATGTTTAACTAATCAGACAAGATAATCTATTTAATGACAGCCTGGAGACATGAGATAAATGTTAGCCACTCAAAGCACTTTGCAGTCAATTCATGTTGCCTAAATACTCTCTTAGGAAATCTAGTACATGGAACTAATCGTCAGTTTATGTTAGCATGTTTGGCAATATCATTTGCATTTCGTAAGAGCCTGACTCTTTTTAGGACTCAAAATCTTTGATCTTCACTAATACATGTTAAAGCCAACTCCCCATCTCTCTCATTCTCTTCTCCCCCTCCTCCCTCCCATTTCCTGTATCCATCTCCATGACAGATGCAGGGAGAGGCCTGAGGCTGCAGTTAAGAATATGTGATGCAGAGATTCTTTATTAACATTTCATTCCCATTCCCCGCACGACATAAATTAGATGGGACGTTAAAGGCTGTCAGCTGTGGCGATATGTCACAGCAGTGCAGCTCTGTCCGTAGGACGTCCTCTGCCTCTCCTGCAAAGTCTACCTTTACCCCTGCTTAAAAGACACCTGAGCTAGTGCCTGTTCCAACCAAGCTGACTACCTCTCTGTCTTCAGCACAGCTACCTACAGAAACGCATCAACACCATGCCTCGAAAAAGCTTTATTCGGCTCCATTTAAGCCTTTCACCAGACCCATGGTCTGTATCTGTGTAGTGTGTGTATGCGTGGCATTGTGTAGCTCGGTGTTGGCACTGCTGTGTTGGCTGAATTAAAAATGGTGGCAGCTTGTATGCATGGTGGCGGATCTGAAACGTGTCTGGCCCAACACTAATGTATTTATCATTAATCTTATCAGTGCTGTCTTTCCACATCATTTCAGGGCACTAGCATGATTTTTATCTCTAATTTGATGGTAATGAACCCATCAGCACAGAATGGTTTATGAATATGATGAAAAATTGCATTCATATTCACTCTGGACAAGACACGTCTCCTTATCTCATTAGAAAAGCTGAAATTAAAATCACTCTTCATTTGTGAACATCCATATTAACAACGTGTGGTCTGCAGACAGCACCTTACATCTTCAAGACAACAAACGCATTTTGAATGCCTAAAACATTATCATACAGATCAGAAAATAATTGCAGCTGAAGGAAAGCGCAAGAGGTCTATAAAGGTTTTCAGTCATCCAAGTCCAAGAATTATCAAATTGAAACTTAGTAAGTCAAACTGTCTGGGCTTCCAGTGTAATTTTCACTACCACATTATCTTATTATGCCAGAGTTGCTTTATTTACTACTTTTAAATATAAGCACAAGACGTCCTTCATACACAGTAACTATATAATAATGATATAATAATGTCGGTGCCGTCTATTTAAATAAACTCAACACAAGGTAAATATTTGACTGAAGTTTGGCACAGACACTGAGTGAAGCAGATGCAGGGCACAGTGCCGGGCTTGCCTCTGTGTTTTTGCTGCTTTAATTGCTCAAGCAGGACTCAGCAGTGTATAGTGTGGATAAAATGTCAGTGCTGAGAGGGGTACCACTGCCCCAGGGGCCCAGTGGACACTCACTCTCCCACACACACACGAACACAAATTGGATCCAAGCTCTGGATGGCGAGCCCAAATGTTACGTTCCGATTTTTACCCAATGGAGAGGGAAGGGGGGAAAAATATTCTCTCAGTGTGACCATTAAAGACATGTTTGTCACCTTTAAATGAAATGACCTACTTTTTTCGCAGCAGCTCGTGCTCTTTAAGGAGCGGTGCACTGCAATATGTTATAAAAGATTGCTTGTGTTTTCTGGTGCAAACCAACCCATAAACAGCTCTGGGGTATATCATTCCCATGTCTAAGAAGGCTAGAGGAGAGGTTACACTGAAAAAGCCATATGAGCAAAGAAGAATATGAATATAAATGTAAAAGAAAGAGAATAAACAGGTATTTTATGGTACATATAGTAAATTGCTTCCCATCTGTCAGGATGGTGAATTCACTATCTTATCATTTTTGTCTGTTGTGCTCAGCAGCACTTAAAGCATGTGTCTACACATTGTCCATATTAGCAAGTTAACTACTGTACAGTTTGCCTCCCTGCTGGTTCTTGAGTGGCGAGTGCTGACGAGCTCTTTGTCGCCCGTGCCTCTCTAAAGAGGAGAGGCAACGGCTTCTGTTGAGTTGACTGGGTGCCAGACCTTCCAGTTTGGCCTGATCCCTCAAGCATGAGCCTCACACATTCAAGCTGTTTCAACAGCCTGTCAGCTAATGGGATTTGGGAGAGGTACATTAAGCCTGTATGAATCTGTGAGGGAGAGAGAGGCTAGATGCTCATATTGCTGTGCCATATTAAAAGGGCCGGCAAAGTGCTTTTCTGCTCAATGTCTTCCTGTTAAGTGTCAGGCCACATATGCTGGGGAAAAAAGTACCAATGGTGCTGATACATTCTGTTTATAGTGCATTAAACCCATAGAAACCCCTATTTGTCCAGCAGAGAACCGTGTTTATCCCCTATGAGGCAATCTGTCCACAGGGGAAGATTCTGTTTGTGTGTTCCTCTTAACTTAAGGAGGCCACTAAAGACGATGCCATGATATAGCTGACTGATATATTGAAGATACTATTGCTCATCTTTCTCCAGGCTTTAAAAACCACAGCCTCAAAGTAGATATCACCTTAAACCGTTTATACCTTTTTTACGTAGCAGGGCAATTTTTAATAGCGTGGCATTGAACAGTTTATGGCACACTTCAGAACTTAAGGCTAAACTAATCTAAGCATGAGCTGTTTGCATTCAGAGAAGCAGGGTTTGTGTTGTGTGAAGGCCAATGATATTTATTAATGAACACAATAAAATAAAGTGCCAAGCTGTGATTTGGTAAAAAGCCCCTTGTCCAGTGTCAGGGGTGGCTATAATAAAAGGCACGTCTCCAACTCAGTACTAAATATGAAATACATCACATAAACTCCATAGAAAAGGCCAGATTCAGCTCAAACTCTTTCCCTATACGACAAATGCAAAAACAAAGGGCTGTGCAATAAATCTGAGCAACGCCTTGAGCCCACTGACTAATCCGTGTGAGTAATCACAGGAATAATTGATAAACCAGATAAGATTTAATGCCCCTGTCTGTCACCGAGGGACGGCCAACCTCTGGCACTTTGACATGTGTATGGTGTGTGCAGGGATAAAGTGTGTGTGTGACTGATGGATCTGTGTTTGGGCAGATGACAGTGGCAGTGCTAAAGCGCGCTGTTTAATTAACCCTACAGTGAACTGCTTGTCACAAATGCCCATTCCCTCCTGATTGAGACTCAGCGGTTCTTAGGGAATGGCAGGAATGAGGTGGAGGGAGGGGGGGGGGCAATGGTGATAATGTGAATCCACAACACAAGATTGCTTTTTTTTTATTCTATTTTATGGGTCAGTGATCTGCATTCATTATGGAGCTGGGTACACGTTCAGCTGTAAGAGTAATGCTCCTTTCCTCTAGACTCAGAACAGTTGGTAGAGGCCATTAATCTGTGACGTCTTTATCTGGTTATAATTTAAGCCGTAAATAAAGAGGGCTACCCTGCAGGACTATCTCTCCTTTCATTTAGCAAAAATTAGATGATCATCAGCTCCCTATTCCATTAGATCAATTCAATTACAATCAGTTAAAAACCTTGATTATTCTTGCCATCATGATCTATTCTCTCCCTGCCATTTTGATAAAGCTGCCAATGCCTCAGCATAGGCAAAGTGTTTGTGATTTGAGCTCAGGACAGGAAAGAGGGAGATTAGCCTAGGGAAAGTTCAAAGAGAAACTCTAAATCAGGGCTGAGTTTAACCCCCATTCATCTAACATATTGATGGATAGGCACACACAAGCACACTCACACACACACACATGCACACTGCCTCCCTTCCCTGATCTTTCATAGGGATAATGGATTCTCCAGACTGGAAGTCTATCAGAGGGGCTGCTTCTTCAGTTTAATCAATAGGCAGCATATGACAGTGGGTCAGCAGTCAACGTTCTGCCGGCATCCTCAGGCAGCCGGCTGATGGTTGGGCTGTAGGAAATTTGCTTAAAGCCCACACCAATTAACTTCAGGATGATGAATGCAAGGGGTGGGCGAGAGAGTACTGCCTCTTTTATGTGTGAGCTTGTGTTTAAGCAAGAGTGAAGTATGTGAGTGGAGAGTCTCAGCTGCTTTGCTAAAGCAGGGGGAGGAGAGATAGGGGTGTCTTCAAATAGATAAAACTGTCGAGCTCTGGTTCTAGGTCTGCCCACCCCTAATGATTATGTCAGTCTGGGTAAGTGCACCCACATTGGAGCTGTCAGAGGGTAATCAGTCAAAGCTGGGTTAGTAAAAGGAGCTGGGGAGACCCACGAGGCAAGGCACAATGCTGAGCCCCATTTGCATAGGGAATTACCCTAATGTTTGGAAACAAGGAGGTGCAGGGGTCAGACTCTTTTGTTGAGGTTGTCACTGAGTCCTCCTGAAATGAAGTGAACAGCATGTGTGCATTCTCATCACACACTTCATAAAGCGAGAGGAAATCTAGTTAAAGGGAGACCAGGACAATAGGCACGGCACGACATCACATTTTTACCATATGGGGAAAAACTTGCTTTACATACACATAATATGGCCCAGAGCTAAGCAAGTATAACTACTATTGTTGGGATTCTTCCAATTACCCATCCCTAAAACAGCACAATTAGATGGGAAAAAAATTGGATATATGTCTAAGGTAAATACCTAAATACAAGCCAGACAAATATAAACACATAAACACTCACAGAAAGTATTTTAGGTGTGTATATATAACATAAGCTACTAAGTACTTGGAATAATTTCCGTCATACAAGAAATATTTTCCCAGTAAAATGAGATAATAAAAAATATTTATTTGTTCATTTGTTTGGTTTGCTTGTTTGTTGTTTTAACTGAATTCCTTTAACCACTATAAAATAAATGTGTACTGAGTTAATAAATACCACTAACCAAGCACTTCTACATTAATGCTTTTATTTTTTGGATTAATCAGGACATGAATTGTGTTCTTAATCTTGTCCTTATTGTTATTTTTATTATAATGCATTGTTTTTTTTCTGTTTTAAAGTGCAAATGGTGTTAAAAAATGTTATTTTTCTATTCATCATTAAAATGAAAAACATCTAGATTTGATATAAACATTTAGAACCTTCCTTCCTGTTCTGTTGTCGCTACTTCATGTATTTCATTACATTACTCTTGCTCCTGCTGAGGATATTTAGGTTATGTTGCAAGGACACCTGGTCTCTTCCTTTAAAGTGATGTGCTTTTAACAAAAAGCGTACAGAATGTATAGTTGGCTGCTCTAGTGAGTGATTTTGCTTGCTTGCTTTATAGCTTCTAATTTGCAAGGCCAAATACTATGCAGATGAACAATAAATCATATGTATGTCCTCAAAGGTTAGCAATAAATTATCTACATGCATTTCCTAAATTTTTCCAATTCAATTAGCTTAGATTTTAACCTGCATATCATCGGTTTCTAGTACAAATGTTTTGTACTGCCTTTAAACCCCTACCCCACCCCCACCCAAAATGTGGCATGAAATGTGACATGGGGGATATTAAATCAAAAAAGATTAGGGATAATGGGAGTATAGTATCTCTTTAAATGATAATGGGAGTATAGGGACAGTATAGTACAGTACAGTTTATCTGTTAAGAATAATGATAGTATAGTCTATCTGATGCAGCCCTGATCAGCATAAGGATTGCACTCACTTAATTCAAATGTGTACTTTTATAGATATACAAACCCAGTACAGAAATATGGAGAGCCCTTCACATACAATTGAGTTTTTTTCTTTTTTTCTTTATGTCATTCACTGGGTGGATCAGAAAATGTCCAAAATTATTGAATCAAATTTAACCAGACTGGCAAGGATCAATATTTAATTTTAATTAAATTTTATTTCTAAAGTGGGACATTGTCCCAAAGCAGCTTTACAAAGACATAAAAACAGACATAATTCTTAACTTATATATATTTTATCCCTAATTTCATTCCTAATAAGCAAGCCAGGGGCCTCCCTGAGATGTTAAGAGGAAGAAACCTTGAGAGGAACCAGACTCAAAAGGGAACCCACCCAGGTAATTTGTGTGACACTGGATAGTGCCATAATAATGAAGAACCCCTTTTAACTGTGTGCTATATAGTAGAAAAAACTGTGACCAGTAAATTCATTAAAGTTTAAAATGTTAAATAAAAGCATTCTTATTTAACTTATTGTACTATATACTACATAAAAGTATTGTAGGAATAGACCCATTTCCGATCTAACTTTTAGTGAGGACAGCATCACCCTGACCCAGCATTCAGCATATTTTATATGGGAAAAAGACATAAATGTTAGTGCCTTGTGGATAAATCATGGTAGAGTGAATGTATAAATATAATGTTTCCAAGACTTGTAGTTTCAGAGTTCAGAGTCTGTTAAGAACTATGACATTTCTCACAACAAAAGGCCACACTGATTGACTAATTGGATTCACTCTGTCTTTTCGACTGGTCTAAATATACACACAAAGATCAGAAAACCAAAAACAGCCAAATTTACCGAATGGTAGGTCTAAGAGTGGCTAAAGCATAAGCATCACGTTATCACGTTAGTCTATACAAGATGAATATCGTCATAGAAAGCAACAGCTGCCACACTTCGAACAGTCAGAGAGCAGATGCCACTCTGATACCACTACAGATCTTCACTACTGAGACAGACTCAGCTTGATTAATGAATAGTCTATCATTTGAGCATGGATATGGAGCAAATATAAGAATCTGACATCCCAGTTTACAGTTTATGTCAAAAAACGTTATAGCCAGCGTATATGCATTTAACCCTGCAAACTTTAAAACTCTTCTAAATATCATCATTTAAACATTTAAAAAATATTTCATATGATGTCAATCACTCCAAAATAAATGTGTAAGAAATTCATCATGTCCCTTTTTTTTCTCAGAATGTTTTTAATGGACCAACAAGGTTTCATCATGCACACAGATCTCAGTTTTTTTCCTCTACTGGGACTCCCACTGTGCGAACAGTCTGTGAGATCTCATTTAAGATCATTTACATCAAGATATCTTTCATTCTCCCTTTAGACAAGGCTTATCCCCCATTATAAATCGGCCCAGTGTTAAGCACAATGCATAGGTCAGCAGTTCTTCTCCTTTAATCTTTCCCTCAGCTTCGACAATCTGCCTTCAGCTCTCTTTTGTCTGCCCTTGGTAAGGATAAGCACGCCTGCCTCTTAACAAGCTTTGCAGCTACGTTTGGTATAGTCTTTCTCATAAAAGGGGAAAATTCTTCTAATCAATCCCTTTTAGTATGTTATCTGTTACTACTGACACCTTAAGTCCCTATCGATTAGCCATTACTTTGCTGGATAATCTCGTGTCAGTGGGACATTATAAAAATTAAGCCATTCTCAGGGTGCACATACCTTAGCAGCAGGGTCGATTATTTCTATTTAGTTTTTTTATGTAAGAGTCTGGCTTGGCTAATAAGATTACTCCAATATGTCATACACAGTCTGAGGCTGTTTTTTTTTTTTCAGCCATGGCATATAAAACCTCTTAAAATCTAAGACACAATGAAATCCAGTGCACTTGTATTCATATTATATTTTCATTGTTATTTACATTTCCGTACTTATTGGGTTTTGACAAAAGCAAAAAAAATACATATTAATGTATAGTTAATGAGGATGTTAATTAAATCGGTGCTATACTGAGCCACAAAATTAAATTCAGTTACCGTTCAGTTAAACAATGTGTGAAGCTTTGTTTGGGTTCGTATCACTAGAAAGTATATTAGATGAGTGAACATGTCCAAGATCAGTCCCCATGGGTGTTGTATCTCAGAAACGTGCTGGTCCGATCCCTGACTCCAGCAACTCTCATGTGTGTGAAAGTGCCTTCGGCTTCCTCTTTAGCCCTGAGCAAGCTTTCATTAATCGATCTCATTCTGGAGACAGATGCTAATTCACACACACTATGAACGCAGTGGCTAGTTGTCATGGACCAAAAAACAAGCCTGTTTCTCTAAACAGACATCTGGCAAGTAGCGGCAGAGAAAACCACATTGTTAGGAGAGGGAGAGAGAGGCAAGACAAATAAAATTACTGCTTGGGTTGTGAGATCGGTGGGAGCCTTCCTTGCCTAATCTCACCGATGGGAGAGCACACGGCTGTTGTAATCCAATTACAGGAGCATAAGCAATTTGTTAGACACTTCACATAATGTAACAATTTCCCAATAAACTCTGACTTGTAATAGCATTGCTGAGCAAGTGTATAAATTCTAGGAGAAAAAAGGCGGTTTAGAGAGTGCAGCCGGGGGCACGGAAAGAGCAGCAGCATCAGCAAAATCCTCTACACTCCACACACCGGCTACTAGCTTTGTTAAACCGGGTGGCTGTCCTGCATAGCCATATCATATTGAAACAGGAAGCTGGAGAAAGCTAACCGTTTTGGCAAGGTGTGTGCATTGTCAGATTGTCTTTCAGGTTTCTCAGGCAGACATATTCACTCATCTCACATCACTGAATTATGCAAGTCCGCATTCCAGCACATTTGATGAGACTTCCAAATAGTCAGAAAATGATCTCCAATAAATTCAATTTCATCACCACAATAAGTCTCAGCACAGGTACGTTATACAACATTTCATTCATATAATATTAACATCTAAGATATACTGTAGTAATAACACTGTGAAGGACATAACCGTAATTACGTGACTATATCTATATTCATCTATCACTCCATAAAAAGCACGATAACTCCCATTAAAACAATAATCATTAAATGCACATCAGAGACCATATGTGAATGCCTGACACAAGTGTGCATTCAGACCAACAAGAGCAGTTGAACTCCATCTCTCAGTTTCTCGTTCGTTTCTCGATGGCTGAGGCCACAGT
Source organism: Hassar affinis (assembly GCA_025674545.1). Lineage (NCBI taxonomy): Eukaryota > Metazoa > Chordata > Actinopteri > Siluriformes > Doradidae > Hassar > Hassar affinis. The sequence goes on along the minus strand of JAOVYV010000040.1, from coordinate 16,522,202 downwards.
GCTGTGGGTGACATATGCACTGGCTGCTGCTCAAAGCTGTTTGGCAGTGAGTGAAAGGAACAGAGGGCTGAGGAGAGAGCCCATTCCCCTGTGAGTGAAGGCAAGCAGTCAAGGTCGGAGGAGATCAGGATGGGGTTAATGAAATGCTAGCAGCAGGAGCGGGAAGGGGAAACTCCAGTGGTAATTTACAAGCCTCTCCCCTGTAGGGCTGAAGGTTACACAGCGCCTATTGGGAAAAGTAGGAAAACGGGACGAAGGGATGGAGCTACTCCCTGCTACACAGCTTCAAGAGAAATGTTACAACGGAAGTAAGAATTTTATAACATCCGATGCATCTTCTCATACCTGAGCTTCTTTTACTGAGACTAATAAGAAAGTTATAGCTGCACTTTAATTAAGTTAACAAACAATAGTGCTTAAAAAGCATTCTAATAAGACAGCTTCCATCCTCTCTCAGTAATTTACATTGAATGATGCTATATTTGGCTTCATATAAAATTGGGAAACATCATTAGAGATCCCATATAAGATATATCAAGGCCTTGCGCTCATATTTTCAATTTTTATTAAGTTGTGTCGCTAATAAAAGCCTGGACATTAGTGATCGTGGTAATAAGGCTGCTTTAAATTACAGCCCTAATTCCAGACGATGTACCCCACCATTAATGTGCTGCTGACCCAGCTAAATATTCCTTCTTGATGGGACTCCTGGCTCTGTCATAAAAATATCTGAGGTGTAATCTTCAACTGATTTACCTGCCATTTTCTCATCATCGCCTAATAAAAAGGGCAAGAGCAGCATGGCTTTGTGGGAATAGTTTGATTAGGGATGCATAATTGTACCCCGCTTTGGTCGTTTTCATGCCTTATAACCCTTATAATATGTAGTGAGAGGGACTCGTGAGACAAGCAGAGTGCGGCGTAAGCATAGTGAGGCTGGGAGCAGTGCAGGGTTGGAGGCTTTATCTGCCTCTGGAGGCAAAGCCGTTATGATGTACATCACCGGCTGAACTGGAGCCAGGGCTACTTATAAACATCCCGCATGACACATTGTGAGGTATTGACCACTTGTTCTTTTTGGTTAGATGCTCTGCTAAACAGCAGGTAAAAGTCGACTGGACTTCCAGACAAACTGATGAGAGCTGATAAAGAGAGACTGGGTGAAGTTGTTAGGCAAAGTAAAATTTAGAGAGTCAACAAAACATGCTTCTTTGTTCTTTCAACTCTATTTTCCACTTTATTTTGTAAGAAATACAGCTTTAAACCAAGTTGAGAGAGAGCTACTTTTTTGTTATGGTATTTAAATCAGTGATTGCTACTGTTCTTGTTTCAGGGAAAGTTCAAGGCATTAGTCACAAAGCAAAACTGTGACACTGACATTAAAATCCAAATGGATGTGTACTCTTGTCTCTTCCCCAACTCTCTGAGGTGGAGGTAATGAGATGCTATATCACCATGATGGAGGGAGGGGAAATCTGATTAAGATGTGTTTGCATCCAACGTTTCAACTCACTGCGAAACTCATAAAACGCATTTGCTGTCTCCCCCATAACTAATGGCTGGTTTTCGCAGCTTTGACAGCGAGCCGTGTGTGTTATTTTGTCCGGGTATTATAATAATAATGAGAGCAAATTAGAACAATCAATTTCCATGGGTGGTTCTTGATTGGGGATGATGGGCAATATGGCACTGGGTAATCCATCTTCCTGCCCCTGTCTCATTAATGGCCGCGACGCCGCAACAACAGCCAATGGCAGCGCGGCACAGAGGAACACATGGGGGCCCATTCGGCGAGCCTCTGTTCAATTAGCAGCAGTGGCGATAAACAGAGTGATGGATGCAGGCTCACACATGGTGCAGCTTGCATATAGAGGTTCCTTTTAAAGCTTCTCTGTATGTTTACTGCATGACTGGAGAAACTCATGACACTGGATATTTTTGAGTGTACAACACAGGGTAGTTCAGCATTATATAGATCTCTGAAAAAAATCATTTCAATCTTTTAATCTAGTAGTTTTGTATTTCCAGGTCATCAGCAGTACTTGCTAGGCACACTTTAAAAAAAATAAATATGCTCTCCACAAGAGGGCCTCAGTGCTTTGACAGATGTCAAGAACATGCCAGATATTACCCAAATACTTGACTGGCACAAGAACATTTGTCAGGAAACCACTGTAAATAGCATAAATCATTTAAACCAAAATAAACATTTAATTGGTAAAAGTTAACTGTGTGCTTTAAATCCAACCTACTACTATTTTTGCACACAGAAAAAGCTGAATTCCATCACAATATATCACTATCTCATGAGAACCACAAATCCTATTTCATAGGGACTTAGTAAGTCAAAGGACATCATTGCTTTGTGGAACATAGCCTCCTGTCAGGTGTGTGAGTGTCAGTCCCTGATTACATTCATCAGAAAATCAGCCATAGAGAGAGAGGATATTAGGTTTCAGGAGCCGCCATCAATCTAAGTCACTCTTAACGTGATCAGGTACACAACGTCCTCGTATTCCACACTGGAGGAGCCCTCACTCTCTCTAGCAGTAATCAAGCACAGTTCAACATACACTCATATAGTCTATACTGCCAAGTCATGCATACTGTCATGTGAAGTGAGAATAGGAAAATGGTAGGGTTTATACAAAAGCACAGGAGCAGATCTTACTGTATGACTGTCTATGTTAGTGCATATATGGAAACTGGTTTCATGCTATCAGCGACCATGATTTGCCTTTAGATATCAGTTTCTTCTTTTTTTTTAATTCAACATCTGAAAAATATCTTTGCTTTTAATGCTACTAAATAAAAGTTTCATTAATGGTAACACGTGTTCATGTGAATTTCCATAATGAAAGACTTTCCATACAAACAAACAGGGGTTAGACAATGAAACTGAAACACCTGTCAATTTAGTGTGGGTGGTTTCATGGTTAAATTGGACCAGCCTGGTGGCCAATCTTCATTAATTGCACATTGCACCAGTAAGAGCAGAATGTGAAGGTTCAATT
>JAOVYV010000040.1:16414313-16426322 GCA_025674545.1 Hassar affinis | reverse complement strand
GGGGTTTATGAATATATTTAGTTTTTGATGCTGGGGTTTATGAATATATTTAGTTTTTGATGCTGGGGTTTATGAATATATTTAGTTTTTGATGCTGGGGTTTATGAATTATCAGAGTGTGATGTAGACAGTTTCTCATCCAGCTCTCTGTACTGGTACTGGTGAACATACATTGAACATAATATAAAAATCTCAGTAGATCAGATTCGAAAATATGTCAAATGTAATTCCATACTAATCCCGTTTATCCAGAGAGGATCAGCCCCTGAAGAAGAACTTACCTATTTAATTCAGAAAACCCTATTTTAAACAGTGGAAAAAATGTTATAGTCCTTGCTTATGCAGTAATCTTGACCTGATACGTGGAGTAGGTTTTGCTGCGTTGGCCCTAACAATGTTGTTACTGTTGGAGTTCTTCTCTCAGCAGGGGCTGGATTAAAGTTTGTGTGACCCCAGCACTAATTTCATGCTACACAGTTCCACGAATAATGATGTCAGCTGATTAGGTTACCAAAATGGTTGTGTTAGCAGTGAACCCCTGACATGTTCTAATGATCCTGAGGGGCACTGTGTTTGTTGGGTTAGGGGAGTAGTTAGGGTTTGCAGGTCATTCGGAGGGGGTAGCGTGGGCCATGGTAGTGGTGGTGGTGGTGGTGGTGGTGTCCACTGCACCGATTCGGTCCTTGATTCAAAAGAGCTCGGGCATTTATGAGGTCGAAATGGGTTTTGAAAGGGAGGGCACATAAGGCGAGATAGAGGCTTTGACCTTTTTCAGCTATAATATCACCAGAACTACTTTTCATATCAGTCAGACGTCTGGAGGACAAAACTGTATTTAATTGCAGTGTTGTGTTTTAGCCTCAATCATTTTCTCTTTTGTTTTTTTTTTCTTTTCTTTACAATCAGACGCACTGAGGGATGAGTAATTGAAGTAATAGAGAGTAATAAGGGCTGGGAAGAGAGAGTTTGGCTTTGCCCCTATTGTATCTTGTGTCACACAGGTTCAGAGGTCATGCAGCCTGCATATTCTATTAGGACACACAGCCTTCAGTGGGGCAAATGAGTTTACCCAACAGTAATTAAAATGCCAGCACTGGCCCAGCAAGCTGAATATGGTTGATGGGCCACTGCTAACCGGGTTGACAGCTGCCATGGCTGTCTTTGCCAATAGGCTTGTGCCCTCAGTGAAGAAACTAGCCAAAGCCATCAGAAGCAGGAACGCCTCTTCGCTCTCCTCTACTATCTGTATCTTTTTTTTTCCTCCCATGCATGGCTTTTGTATTATGCTATTGATTAGCATATAATTCAGAAGGAGTGTGATGCCTGTTATTTTATTACACAGGCCATCCATTTTTTCCTTATGCTTTTTTCAGGCAAGAGGTTTATCAGATGACCTGGTCACAGAAAATCAAAAAACGAAAAATGTTTTCAGACTGATCGTTCTTTCTAACAGGTTCTTGGCCTTGCCTTACTATGACCTTGGTGTAAAATGTGACCTTCAAATCCTGAAGCATCTCTCTCTCTCTCGTTCTCTCTCTCTCTCTCTCTCTCTTTCTCTATCTATTTCTTTCTCTATCTCTCTCTCTTCAAATCTTACTGCCTGTGGTTTAGGGTCACTGTCCCTCATTCGTTTTTGTGCTCGGGGTTTAGAGTTGGACCCCAGGCTCTAGAGAGCTTATTCACACAGGCTGGCTGTTAATTTGAGGCCACACTGGTATTCCATTGTGGAGTCGTTTTTTTTTTTTCCTTTTTTTTTGGGCTTGGGGGGCGGAGAGCCCACTGCTCGGGTGTTCTCTGGAGGTATGAAAGTATGTTAAAGAAAGAGTGAGAGTTTCAGTAAGCAGCTTTGGGATTCATTGTGTGCAGCATGCTTTCAAATATTTGCGACCTCTCAAATCCGACACGCTATTCGTCAAAATCTATATTTGAATTGAATTTAGGCTCACACAGACCCATGCACATGAACACACAAAGACTGTGCGTTGTCTGGTTTTTTTTGGGCATAACACTCTGAAGTCAATTGGGCTATGGGGGGAAGAATTCATCCCAGCAGGACATTGTAGGAATACCTGGGCGCTAAAGCCACCGCATTCTTGGCTGTTCAGTAGTGTGGGAGTCCTATTGTGTGCCTCACCTCCACACACAATGCAGGGAGCGGTGGAGGCCTGGAGCCTCACCTGCCAATCCCAGCTGTCCAGGAGGGCTCTAATCCCTAACTATCAAGCAGGTCAAAACCATCGTGCACACACACACACACACACACACACACATGCACTCACACCCTCCTCCCTACCTGTTCCAACTAATTTCAACCTGTCATCCAAATCAAAGGGGGTACCAAAGTGTTTTTGTTTTTCTTACTTAGCCACCCCCTAACACTTTAGTGAAAGAATGTACATCTTTGAACAAAGTCAACTGTCTTACCTTACCGCTCAGCTTTTCTTGCACCTTCGGTATTCTGACTTCTTGTTTTTTCCATTTAAGCTTTCATCAGTTGTGCACTGGCAAGAACAGATGAAAAAGTATGGATGCTCAAAGCTCTTAACCACAAAAATGTAGCTGTATAAATGCATTATATTTCTAATAGTCCTTCATCTGTTATCACTTCAGAGCTGTTGACAGATTTAGCTTGATACATAAATATGTCTGTGCACAAGTACATGTCTGTATAATATTCATCCATTAATGAACACTTGTTTCTCTCTCTAACAGCACCTTTGTGACCGGAACAGCATGCTGTGAAAACTTTGCTCCTCTTCGGATATGGGACACAGAAAGGTAACTGACACCTCAACACTTATCTCAACTCAACGCTTACCTCAACTCAACACTTACCTCAACTCAACGCTTAAATAATATTTTTTTCAGATTCAGAAGTACTTTATTAATCCCTGAGGGAAATTGCAATTGTTACAGCTGCATCCATTGATATAGAAAAATACACTACCAAATACATGGAACATTAAAAATAAAAGATTTCCAAATATCTACACTTATTAAATAAACACAATTAACATAAAATGTCAGTGGCAGTGATGATAATCAACTATAAGGTGGCAGTTTTGATTATATACATGGCACAGTTTCAGCAGTACCTAAATAATCCTATATTTCCCATATTACAGCTGAAAGTTCTGTTCTTACGCAATTCTTCTTGAATATCTTCTCGAAAATCACTGACAAGTGCTGCTCAGTCCTAACCCTAACCCTTACTATTTGTCAGTATAATTAATAACACAAGTAAATGTATGATAATGATAGTTGTTGTTCATAAGCTTCTGAGCTACCTTACTGGGCTTTTTGAGAAGTTCAAAGCTGACTTCAAAATTCCTGTCATGAAAGCCCTGGCTTAAACCTGATACAACCTGACTGGCTTCTGTAATTCCCCTGCTTTACCTGCAGAATTCAGCCTGCTTACACGTTGTCAGTCCAGGGGAGGAAAAATTAAGACGGGAGGGAAAAAAATGGTAGGTTCCGGCACCAAATGACAAGGAAATTCGAGAACGGTTGCTGGAAAGGAGGAGGGGCGATTTACCATGTATATCCCTGGGAATCACATTTTACAAAATTGAAGCTGTTGTTCCTTACTTGTAAGCCGCTTTAGATAAAAGCATTTGTCAAATGAATGAATGTAAATGTACAAATGAGGAGGAGAAATAACATAAAATTGGTCAGGGCAGATTTAGATGGGCAAATGCTAGGGCTGAGGTTTGATCTGTGGCGTGCGGATAGGTAGTATCAGGCTGATGGGCCTCTGTACTGGCAGATTTGACTCATGAATTATGTGCATCACTGCTATGGAAACATTTCAGACAGTGATGTGGGAGCCATACTGGCAAAAATAATAACCATTCTTCTTACCGTTTTCTTTTTACAATTCCTTTGAATAGACCTGAAGGGGTTTTCGTTAGTATGTATTTTTTTTTTTTTTATTATACTTTGTGTTGGGAGACATGGTCTCAGTAGCATTGCATGACATGTCTCACAGTACACCGTATTGTCTTTCTTCTCATCTTTGTTCTGCCACATTCGGGTTAGATGTGTCCTTCCTAATGTGTTCCTGTCTGGTAATCAGGTGCACCTTGTGCGGAGCACAAAGCCGCCAGTCACGGGGGGTCGAGAAAACAGCCATGAGCGAAGGGGCGGTGGAATGGGGGCTGTGTGTGCATGTGTGTCCGCTGTTTTTAACGTTTCCCAGACAGACCACCAGCATATTCTTCAGACAGCCACTACCAATATGAGACAACACATTAGGATGGCAAGAGTATCAGTGATAAAGGCAGACATCAGATCATAAACACTATTACGCTGTTGGGAGCTGCGCATATAGGTGATGATTATCAAAACAACACAGCTTTCAAAGCAGCTACATGTATCTAGCAAAGCAGTGAGGAAGTAAATGTAAGCAGAAAATAGTTTCTTTAGTTAGTTCTATGTTAAATCTCATGCAAATAAAATAAATATCACACGCCCTTGTTGTTAAGTGCATTGTGCTTTATTCCCAAAACGCCTACGTGTTGTTGTTTTTTTTTTTATTCTGTTTTAAATAATCAAAGCGTTGTGCGACAGTTGTGTTTGCAGGGCAATTAGAACGATGAGAGATCTTGTATTCCCATCTTTTGTTTATCTGGTTACCTCAAGAACCACTTTAAGTATAATGACAAGTGTCCCTGACATTTTTCACAAAAGATGGGGGCACCTTTTTGAACACTGCATGTTGACTGGAAAGGAGAATAAAAGAGGAGACATGTACAGGCCAAGCTCTCTCTCACCCTCATGTCTCAGCAGCGCAGCTGACCAGCTGGTGGGGAAACAGACTGTGGAGTTATGACAGAATGACTGAGCAACATGCAGTATTCGAATGCCACAGAATATTGCGCAATCCGTTACTTTACTGATGACCTTATTTGTTTTTTTCTTTAAAAAAGATTGAAGAAGCGGGCATGCTTCCATCCACAAACATGAACTAAATGACTTATATTTGAATATTAGTGTAAAAGATAAATGATCCATTAAGTGTTTTATTTATCCTGACCCTCGGATCGGTGGCCACACTTGATCAGAAATGTATTTTATGGTTCACATCCTTTCTTACTTGACTATATGGTCCAGAGGGCTGAGATCACCCTGAGTCCCACACAAGTGGTGCTTAAAAGGCACCCCTAACTTTTCATGAGGCCGTCGGTCATGGATAAACAGAGAGAAAAGCCATCAAAGAACCATACAATTGCACTGAAATTCCTCGCATTCTTCCCTGAAAGAGAGGGTTAAATGTCTGGATCTGGCAGGAGCTGTGTTTTACAAATTGCAATCTCATTGTTTTTTAAGAGAACGCGTGTGACATTTAAAAGTCTCCATTGTCCAGCCCCCTGACATTCCATGCTGGGCTTTTTTTTTCCTTTCCTTCTTTTGGCTCTCTCTTAGCTTGTGGTTATTTCAACTCTCAGCTAAATTGGTTGACGAGCAGACGGTGCAATGCTATTTCTGTTTGTTTTAGGCACTGAAAACCCCAGCAGGGTTCTTTATGTACCTGTCTCCCATCCTTTCAGGGCACTGACTGTTTCCCATAGCTTCCCTGTGCCAGTTTACCCTCTATACTTAACCTTACAAGAGCATCAATGGAAAATCACATTTTTTGTGGCTCCAATACGCATAGAAATGCCCTTAGCCTCTCCTTTTTTAAAATCCATCAATTAATTAAAGGTTCCTTTCATAAGGTAGGTGTGTGTGTGCGTGTGTGTGTGCGTGTGTGTGTGTGTGTGTGTGTGTGTGTGTGTGGCCCAAATGGCTACAGAAAAAGTAAGGACTTTCTCTGGACTTAAGAGACCAGCCCCTTAATTTTGCTCACAACTAATTGCTAACACATGTTGTTCTTTATAGCCCAGAATTATTATTTAAGAGCTTGACAACCATATCAGGACATAAAAATGGACAGACTGCTGTTTTGTTACACTCCTCTGGAAATGTCTGGAAATACATACCATTAATTCACATAGAAACAAAATGCATCAGATATAAATATGTTAGTCCCTTTTCCTAAAACGTAGGTGGGAATTAGTGCTTTGCACTTCTGACTTAAATGTATCCAGGGGTCAAAGAGGATTATCATGAGGTCAGGAGCCTCCAAGGAGTGATTTAAAAGAGCCTGGAATATAAAGCATTCTCCCTCTAGTTTGTCTTGCTGCATTTGGTGGCAATTTTGTCTGTGATCACTTTAACAGGTTGCACATCTCAAATGCCCCTAACTGGTCTATGTGTGACCTCTTAACTCCCCCACGTGTTCGGGCGTTAGACATCTCCCTCGGCAAGCAGCACAGAGCAGCAAAATAAGACATGATAAAGTCCTAATCCTTTCTGCTCTTTGGTTATGCTTGTTCAGAGAAGCCATGTGTTATTCCACCCTCGTTACTCCATGGGTTATTCCAGCCTCGAACAAAACTTACATTGCCTTTGCATTCTTACTGCTGTATAACACTAAAACCACCATTGTGTGTGGTCTGCTGTCATCTCCGATTGTACTGCTGACTTTCTGTAGACCCTCTGTAATACAGATGAATACAGATTACTCCAGGTTCTATAAAATATCTATTAGCTTTGTAAAGTAGCTTTATAAAATGTGAGCAGTTTTGCTACAGCAGAATTAGTTTGACCTGTGCTTTTCAACATCCTAAAGCCCTTCTTTCATCATCAAAAGCATCCATTTAGTCAAATTCCCTTTCTGGGCAGCTAGGACAGGTATGGTTTCACCTGACATTTCCAGAGCTCTTAGAGCTTGCCCGACATACTTTGTGATGCTGTCAGATCAGACGCTGGGCCGGCTGTGGAGAGAACAAGGCTGGCCGCCATGCAGATGCAGCAATTTGAAAGATTACACGGTTATCCTCCATCCTGTAATCTTCATAGGTCTTCTCCAGGAAAAAATGGCACACATAAAAACCTGTGACCTAACAATTTAAGAATCCTGGTGTTTGCTCCTCTGCATGGAACAGTGCTATTACTGGCTTTAAAATCAGAGCACAGATGTGTGGACTTCTTTTTACGACGCTTGTTTTTCTCGCTTCACGCTTTGACATTTGCAGAGGGCCAGGCAGACACCGGATGTGCCGTATTGACATGAGTTTACACATTATTCCTAACCAGTCCATAAAACCATGTGAGGCGAAGCACTGTAATGAGTTGTTGTTTTTTTTTTTGTTGGTTTTTCTTTTTTTTTTTTTTTTTGTCAAGACCAATTGACTGTTTCCATTGTCCAGTACTCTATCCACAACTGTAGGTAGTCGCTAAGCTGCTGTTTTAGCAGTAAGGGGTAAATGATGAGTTCTTGCTTAACATAGACACCCATGGGCCAAAGGGGCAGTTTGTCTGTTAGGCCCACCAGGGGTATTGCCTTTAGTTCTGGAGGCCTATCTTTTAAAAAGCCTGTGTCTAATAAGACCCCCCCTTGTCCCCTGGAGCGAAGGTTGGGGATTACCAGTCTGCCCTTGGTGAACAAGCTCGCAGGAGACCCCAAACGTGGGGGGTGGTTGCTATGGGCATTGGTCTCCTCTAAATAGTTGCTAGGGACCAGGTATCAAAGGTCCACAAGTCGCACACAGTCATGGTCATGAAGGGAATTAAACAGCAACAATGAAATTGTTATTCTACAATAATCTGGCTTCTGCGGTGTGGGTCAGGGAGGCGAGGAGGGCGCAGCAGGCCTGTTCAGCCTGTGATCATAGGAGCGTGGTGCTAACATGGGCATCCCCCCTCGATCTCTCCTTCTCCTCCTCAGACCCTCTCTTCTCTCTGTCCTCCTTTTTTTGTTCCCATACACATCTAAGAATAGAGCTCGGCACTGGTCGTAATCTGCTTTCTCAGCCCATTCAGCTAGGTGTTTACTTTTTTCCTCCATCTCCTAGGATTTTAGTTATCCTTTGTGTGGTCTACGAATGATGGGAATATGGGAATATAGTGGGATTTAGAGGTAATTAACTGGGCAAATTAAGGCATTTGGTCTGAAATGACAACTGATGGATTGGTCACACTAACATATCAACTGAGACTTAAGACCTTGAGACAACCTTATAAGTGCATCTAATACACTGAACAAGCACTGAGGTGTTAAATAACCTCTTTCCAAATCACGCTTTTTAAACAACTTGTTTTTGGCCCAGAGCAAGCATGCTGGATTTACTCTCCTGTGTCAACTTTGAAGCCTGTCCCTGTAATTTTTTGATGCCTGCAATTTCTTTCATGGTGTTTGCTGAGGAATAGTCTATAACTTATCTCATGTTGTGTTCTCCACGCTCTCCCACAGGTGTGACCTGGTGACGTGTCTTGGCACAGCGTTCCGCAGAGGCGCAGGTGTGTTGGATATTGTGTATGAGTCTCCCTTCCAGCTCCTCACCTGCGGATATGACACCTTCATCCGCTACTGGGATCTGCGTGTCTGCTCCAGGTACTTGAGGCGGGAGGAGAAGGGGATCTCCCAAGTCCTGAAAGCAGAGTGTTATGAGGTGTCAGTGCACCATTGTATAGCATTTTGTACAACCGAATGCAAAGCGCTACTTCTCATGCTCTGCATGGCCGATGCACGGATTGAATCGGACTTGGAGTGAATTGTGCCATCAGCAGAACCCGGCTTGTCTGCACAAAGTAATAAAGTTAGTTAGTGAATCTCTCTCTGAGAGCTTGTGAGGAAGATTAGTGTTCTCAGTTAATCTAATAAGCCCTCCTGTGCATAGAGCACCATTTAGACAAAAAAGGAGCCAGGCCTGAGACTCCTCTTGGCTCGGTGGACACCATTGTTCCTGCAAGCTGCTGAAAGGGACCCCCTCTTTAAGAGGGACCCTCACTGTAGGACTCTGACCCACCCAGGTCTGCAACACTCGGTGGCCATATTGATGTGGTGCTGTGCATCACCAGGGCAACGGGTGAGCTCGAGGGATCAGTGAGCCACTTGTGAGGCAGACTGGGCCTCTATGTCGGGCCATGACAGGGGACACACCCACACACAATCGCATATGGGCAGTCATGTAACACAAATCAGAGGTGATTGAAAGAGGCCCTGGAGAGTTCAGGGAGGCGCAAATGTCCCCTTTTAAGATATCAATAATTCACAGTGTGACCAGTCAGGGGGCAATATGTGGTCAGTCCTCAGATGGAGTGAGTAGTCATGTGAAAGTTGTTCTCATTACTAGAAAGGGGATAGTTAATACGGACTGTGTGAAATGCTAGTGACAGGTGTGAGTGTGAAATGAGCAGTGACAACCATTGTCACTGTCGTTACACTAATTGTTTTTTTCCTGACAAAAAAGAAGTTCACTCCAACTTGCTTCTGTCCTTTTACATTTATAGCATTTGTCAGACACCATTGTCCAAAACAATCATATACTCAGGGGGTTTTAAGTTGGAGGTTGTAGTTTCCTCTATTAGTCAGAATGGTCCTGTTATTTTACACCACATGAAGAACAGGTTGAGAGGCAGTACAATTATTTGAAGTGTGTGTGTGTGTGTGTGTGTGTGTGTGTGTGTGTGTGTGTGTGTGTGTGTGTGTGTGTGTGTGTGTGCACATGAGACCTAAAGAGAGTCCAGACACCTCATCCCATGTTGTCTTCCTGCCCTATTGTCTGTTCCACACATCAACCACACTCTTTCCCATGATTTATTCATTACTGCCATTAACGGAGAACTGATCTCTACTGGGTTAGCGCATCTCACCTATTTTCTCAGCTTGTACCTTTAGGTAAATGAGTTTAATTCAAATAAAAGCAATTCTCCTTAAGGTGCACAAAGAAACAGTCCCAGTAGTTTTGGTCCTGCACTGAGGAAATGGCAAGGTGTGAAATGAACTGTAGTGACAGTGAGGGTACAGTATAGCATGTGTAATTGAAATGTTCTGTTGCTTAGCATTTAGCAGAACCCTACACAGTAAACTGCTCTCGTCAACAGGAAGAGTGTGATGGAGTGGGAAGAGCCTCATGACAATGCGCTTTACTGTATGAAGACCGATAAGAATTATATGATTGCCAGTGGCTCCTCCTATTACGGAGTGGTGCGTCTGTGGGACAAACGGCAGACCCGCTGTTTGCAGGTGAGTGTTTGTGTTTCACACTTTGGTTTACTTTGTCTATGTAGTGGAATGTAATGTGCGTAGTGCTTTCGTTCAGCTGCATATAATGTGGTTAACATTCCAGATGTTCCAGCTGACCTCCACTACCAGTAGCCCAGTGTACAGTCTGTGCTTCAATGCCACGCACCTGTATGCCGCCCTTGACTCAGCCCTCTACTCAATGGACTTTAGAACCTCAGGGCCCAGGCCCAAGAGATAAAATGGCTTACTTCCAACACTCACACACACACACATCAACAGAGTTACATGTGCCTTGGCTTTTAAGTCTACATTACACAACTTCAGCACCTTTTCCCTCCAGCTCTGACATCGAGCCTTTGACCTTTTACCCTTCCAAAACCTCAGCTTAGAACTTCAGGAACCCCATTAAAATATCTGTACCCAGTGTGGCCTTGGATTGGTGCCACAGATAGTAGCAGATAGTTGTCATTTCTTCACTAATCTGTGTCACTGGCTGTTAAGAGGAGCAAAGGGAGCAGGGTTCATGACCTTCTGTGACCTAAGCTTTAACGGATTTAACACATTGCCAGCGACCTGTGGGATTATAAAACAAACACTGCTCAGAGCTGTCCGAACGCCCCGTGGGTATTTGTACTGAAGCGTACATATACAGTACAATAACTTTATCTTTCCTGTTGTGCTTGAGCTGTTCGTTTTTTCCCCTCGAAAAAAAGGTTAGTTGTATCGGTTGGCTTGGATTTGTGCTTTTTGAATTTCTTCTGGCTGCAGTTAAGATGTTGTGAAGGTACTGCTTTTATTCAGCAATGGTTCTGTATAGATGCCCCTTTAGGCAAATAAAGATTTTATACTGTAAACACAGTTCCATGTCTCTTTAGCTCTGTTCTCTGAACCTTGCAGCATGCCAAAGGGTTTCATTTAGACATAATTTTAAAAATAATAATTACAGATAGCACTAAATAGAGTCAATGTTCCATTTCGGCGCTTCAGTGCTGTTTAAATGTAATTTTACAGTGTACATCTACTTGACTACTTGACATAATGTAACTGTGCTGCTAGTGCATGTTTTTGTTGAGCTGTTTGAAACTTTTAACTTTGAATGGGCTCGAGAGCTTCAAAGGAAATGACTCACCCTGTCGTAACATGCAAGCTGAGAGAGTACACTGAAAACTGAAATACTGCTCTTGAATGTGCTAAGATGTTTTTGGGGCTACTTGTTAGGTTTTTCACTGAATATCCCTTCATCCCTTACACATCAGAAAGCTTGGAGACCTGAGCTATAGGTTGTGTTGAAAAGAAAGAGATCATTCTTGCAGCAGTGGCCTTAATGCCTGCGTGTGGCCGTGGGATCTCCGGTGGTCATGATGTTAGAGCGCAGACATCTGCCGGAGGGAAGAAGACAGAGTAAGTGCGAGTGTCTTCTCGATGTGCGCTAAATGCTGTTTTACGTTGCACTAGTGTCTGAGTGAATGACCATTCAGAGAGAGCGAGCAGGGGCCTGCACTGACATGGTTAATTCACAGACCTTCCCAAAACAAACATCTCTCTCCTTTAATGTTAAAGCCCCTGGATTTGACCTGACAGAGGATCACACTGGAAAGGTGTTGCCCCTTAACACTCTACTTGGGTCTCCTTTCTCTCCCAGGTTGCTGAGGAAAACCTCAAATGTGAGTCAGATCTTAAGTAAATAACATCAAAAGAAATATCAAAGAAGCAATGTTCCAGGGAGCACTGACACTGAAATAAAATACAATAAAATCCATCAACATGTTTATGAACGTGTATGTTTGTATTTAGAAATGTACATGCTTTTGATTCAGGATCTTTTTGATACTAGGAATATATGTTTGATATATGTTTTTCATCTATATATACAGGGGTTAGACAATGAAACTGAAACACCTGTCATTTTAGACCACAATAATTTATTAGTATGGTGT
>JAOVYV010000040.1:16191209-16204722 GCA_025674545.1 Hassar affinis | reverse complement strand
ATCCTGCAAGAAGAATGGCTTAAAATCCCTCTGACCATTGTGCAGGACTTGTAGATGTCATTCCCAAGATGAATTGACGCTGTATTCGCCACAAATGGAGGCCCTACACCATACGAATAAATTATTGTGGTCTAAAATGACAGGTGTTTCAGTTTCATTGTCTAACCCCTGCATATGTCTGTTTCTAAATGCGCTACAGACCGTTGCATTCAACAAACTCACCTGATTTTATCCACATATAAAAGAAAACCACAATGTAACAAATGAGAGTCAGGGAAGCAGGTTTGAGACTCAACGTACACTATATGCCACACACTATATTGAAGGATTATCTTAAATATGGAAGGGATGCAGTGTAGCTCTTCCTATCACCTTCATGTTTCTAGTTACAGTTCTAATAGTGTCTTTATCAGCTGCAGCCTCCTCAATGGGTAATGTGCATGTATGTGCTCTCTCTCGCTCTGTCTCTCTCTCTGTAGCTTTATTTTTGGTAGGTTGTAGCTCTGACTGCTTCAATCCGTGCATAATAGTGGACAGCAGTTTATTATTTCATAAAACTATGCAGATCCTTATGCTGCTTTTATTATATCCAATAATTTACTATATCAAGTATACTATATCAAAAAAACTGAATGCTGTAGGGACGTGTACCATTAATTCCTGGCTTATGAGTAGTGGATATGTGTAAAGAGAATACAGTGTGATAGGTTGCAATGCAGCAGGCAGGTGTGTGCCAAGTCATTCACAGGCATGCGTGCACACACACACACACACACACACGCACACACACTGGTATGCAGGCAAGGGCTTGCCATTCACACCCTGTTTCTCCTCTCACATCTGGCAGGGTGTGTTATTATAATCTTTCATCTTGTAGGTTGAAAGCAGCAGCTTTTTCAGCATAATCTCTATGAAAGACAGCAGTACATAGTGTTGTTATGTTACAGCTTACACTGTGCACGAATGCCAGAGGGTGACCTTGTGATTATCACTTGTGATTATTATGTTAGTGTGTTTGCATTTGTGCTTGGGGATGATTGATGGCCATAGAGCTTCAGTTGGGAGAGAAAACTGTGCTAAATACTAACTTCGCTCAAGGTAAATACTAGCTTCACTCTATGAACGTCTCTTTAAACTGACGGCACAAGGGAAAAATTACAGTGGCTGAAAAGACAGAGGCAGTGTGAGGGCGATGTGTCTGAACAAGCTGGTGCTATTGTACTGGCTAGTGACTCAGCTGTACAGCTCTTTCTGTTGCTTGTTTCCTGAGGCTGTCAACATCTGTATGACTGTGATTGTGTTGGCAAATCAAATGATTTGGGCAGAAATAAATTGCTTTTTGTGGCCAAACAGTGTCAGCCTGCTGCCATTTGGAGTGCTCCGAACAGCTTGGTGTGCTGTGTTAGTGCATGGGGTGTTTTTGCACTGTGGAATGGTGTGCACTGGTTTTAGGATTTTTGCATGGAATAAACTGTTAGCATTCTTTAAAAAAACACTCCAACTTTATCTCTATTATTCTCTGTTGCTGAATCCCATATAGCCAAGATGGAGAGGTAGTTTCTACAGAGAGCTTATCTCTTCTGCAGCTCCAGTCAGCGGGAATGATTCAGGAAAGTACACCATCCCATCAGTCCACAGCAACACTGCTGGACCATGAGCTCCAAGAAGCTTTTCAGGAATGTGAGGAACAAATAGCCTCATTTGGCATGTCCTCAAACCAGATCTCTTTATGTAGTACAGATCAGTTTGACAGCTGCTTGTCAAAGCCCATGTCTGCAACTGATAATGAGGAACACAAGGGCACACATATCAAGGAGGATCCTATACCACTGCCAATTTCACTTGCAGAATCTCAAACAGGATGTGACCAGGGTTGCCATGGAAATGTTGGAGCACAAACTACTGATTTAGCATCTTGTACAGAGGAGGCTGTGTTTTGCTTCAGAGACTATGTACTAGGGAAAGGACAGCCAGAGCAGGCCAGCGCCAAAGATCCCAAAGAACACAGTGAGAAATTGCACAGTGACCCAAAGGAAGAATTTCAGAAAGAACCTGAAAGAGAGACAAACACTGACAGACCAGAATCTGAAAGTGGAGTAAATAAAACATATGAAATGCAGGAAGCACCAAAAGATGTAAGCTTAGTAGTTTACACAGGTTCTCCAAATGAGGATGGTGAAACTTTAACAGGTCCTGTGGAAAGGCCACAGATGACACCTGAAACAGGCACACAAATTATTACCACTACAGTAAAGGATAATAAATCAGTAAAAGGAGAACCAGAAAATGACATTAATCATGATTCTGTGCCAGAGAACTCTGAGAGGGATGGGATACAACTGAACGCAGAGATATTACTGGAGTCACTGAAGCAGGTACAAACTATCAATCAACCAACTGCTCAGTCAGACACAAATCCTCATCTTAAGACAAAAGCAGATAATCATATAGAGTTGTTACACACCCATGGACAGCTGGGGAATCTCTGTTCCTCATCTTCAGAGTCTTTATCTAATCAGGCTCATCTTACCCCACTGGAGGCTACACCTGCTCCTACACCCGACCATCTGCTGAGAACTGAACCACAGGGTGTTCCTGCTGGGGCAGAAAGACATTGTAAGTCAATATCAGAGCTTGAAACCCAAAACCTCAGCTCAAGAAGGGGAGGTGAACATGAGACATCTGTATATGACGTATCTACTGACAGCACTGTGATTGATTTTAGAGATGTCAAAGCCAATGAACATGAGCATAAAAAGAGATGCAGTTCAGAGGCATGCCCACTGGAGGAGGAGAAGGAGGAGAATGTCTTTTTTATAGGCAGTGAAGCTGGCACACACACAGTGGTGCGGGGGAAAGCACACTCTCTGAGCAGTGCCCTTGAGGAGGCTTCAGCATCAGCCATCGTTTTCACACTACCACTGACGACACCCACAATGCCAGAAATGATAGAATGCGAGGGAGTTGGAGAGAAGGGAACTGAAAATTCAGAAAGAGTGAAGATAACAGAGAAAGGATATTTACATGGAAGTACAGAGTTGCAGGAAACACAAGAATCTCTGTGTTCGGATGGAAAACAGAATGAAATTCATGCAGCGGAAGTGCACCTATGTTCGATAAGTTTTCCGGAGACTTACAACTCACCTGCAAAGGACGCTGAGGAGGTAGAAGCAGCATCTGAGGGGAGATGGAGCGGGAAAATGCTACAAAACTCTGAAGAGGATGAAGAGAAGGGAGGAGCTCTGCCAGTTGATTGCTCTCTGGGGATGGACTCTCTCTCTGCAGCCGGTGAGAAAGAGACAGGCACAGCCAGCTTTCAGGACCTGACTGTGGTTGCTGCCGGCACACCAGAGTTTAACGACAGATGTGATTGGAAGGCTAAGAGTTCTGAGTCACTGGAGAAAAAGGGAGAAGGAGGAACAGAAGAGGGGAGAGGGAATGAAAGGGGTGGAGCAGAGACTTTATACAGGCAGCAGGCACTGCCCTTGACAGTGACTAAACCGTATCCTCTCCATGACAACGGAGTGACACTGGTGGCACCGCAGCAAAAGGATGAACTCATCACTTTGGTCACAGCAGACATAGATGACACAGCCTTACCTTTGTTGACCAGCAGCAAACCAATCGCCAGCGGCTTGATCGACCCCTCCTCTCATGTCTTCCTTTTAAAAGCCACAGAAACAGAGAGTAAGGAAACATCAGAGAAAGAGCCTCGTCTCAACGAGAGTTTTAGTGCATTGGGTGAAAACCAGCCAAGCGGCGATATTTCACATTTTTCTGCTGCTTCAGCAGATGGTAAAGATCCTGTTGCGCAGACCAGTTGTCAACAGATAGAGAATACTTTGTGGATTCAAACTGAAAATAGCAGTACCCAACAAAAGAAAGAGGGAAAAGGAAAAGACGCATGCCATAAGAGTGAAGATCAGCATCCGTCATCTACATCTCAGCTGGACATGAGGAGCTGTGCTGGAAGTTTTAACAATGTGGATGGGGGAACTGGGGGCTCTCGAGACGACATGCCACGACTGGTGACTGGATTTGCCTCTCTGCCGCCACTAACAGTTCATGAGAATCTGTGGCATCCAGTAAGTGAGACAAGCTTTAGCTTTCAGGGGTTATTTAGCAACAGAAAACCAGATCCACTGCAAGAAGAAGAAGCGTATACCAGGTGTGAAAGCACCAGTGAAGCTGAGGTGACACAGGAAAACATGACTGTGAATAAAAGCCACGAAAAGCATATTGATGGTAAGGAAGGAAATGTTTCAAACGACGAACCTACTGATAACCTTACAATGATGGCTGAAGAGTCACTGAAGAATGTGAATACTAATGATATGAAGACCTCTGGGAACAATGCTGTGAACCAAAATTTGTTGATTGAACCTGATTTGTTCCTGAAAAACAAAGCGAATCAAGGAAAGGATGAAATTGTAATAATCAGTCAGAGCACCTTGGAGCATAAACCATCATTAGAGGACACTCATGAAAAAGGGGTTGAACTGCTGGATACTGTTATGAAAGAGGGTGGAAGTAATAAGATGAACCTCTTCAGTCTTTCTGACCACATTGTGTCTGAGGTTGTGCTCACCACCAAAGAAGTGGATGGAAGGGAAGCTAAATCAATGGAAAAGGATTTAAGAGAGGATATTGTAGACAATTTCCAGACCATTCTGAGTGACAGTGTACCAAAGAAGTCTGAGATAGGGTTGAAAACTTCAGAAGAACATTGTACAAAATCTGAGGAAAAACCTCTCTCCTGGTCAGATGAAGATGCCGTGGGGTCCAGTCACTCGGCTGACAGTACAGGCATCTCCAAGCAGGACCTAAAGTCAAATCCTGAACAACCCACTGTAAGTTTCATTGGATATCCTCAAGCAAAATGTGAAGAGCTCCAATATCAGGCAAATTCTAGTCATGACACTGGACCAGCTTCAGAAGTTGCCATGGGTGTTGTGAGTACAAAAGATCCCACGCCTACTGCTATAAAAGTATCTAGTGCAGTGGAAGGGAGTGTAGACTCTGCCAGTGCCAATATTCAAAGTGATACTAAAGTGCCTATTGTGCTCAGGCCTCCTGGCCCTATGATGAGTCACTGGGAGGTCATTAATGACTATAATGTTTCTCTCTCAGGAGAGGAAATGCAATGGAGCTGGGACGTTAAAGCAGAGATGAGCAGTAAGATTGTAAAAACGGATCCTGTCGAAAAACAAGAACCTGTGGAGACTACAGGAGAAAAAACAGAAAATAATACCAGCCTTCCCTGTATGAATATAACTGATATAACTGGCACTGCTTCTACCATGCAGGATACCAAGTTAGCATCTAAAGAAGTGGAAGGTAGTAATTTGACTTCATCCAGCTTATGTGGTGATGAAAATATAAATGAGCAGAAACATTTTGTGGAACTTGAGAAGTCTAAAGATGAAAAAGTGGATGTTAAGGCTGGGGCACCTGAGAAGCTGTTAAGAACTGGTCAGGAAGAGGAATCCCTGTCCTGCCCTACACCATATGCTGCTGAATGCTCCAATGCAGACAACATGCTGTCAAGCCAGTGTATTAACAGCACAGACATATCTCAACAGGACAAGATATCAAATGCTGTGATCTTCGAGGAATGTTCTCAAGCAAATCCTGAAGAGAACACAAGTGAGACGCAATATCTAACAGGTTTAGGTCATGACAGTGGAGCAGTGTCAGAATTTGCCATGAGTGTTGTGTCTACACAAGAGCCCACACTTCCTGAAATAGATGTATCTGGCATGGGGGAAGGGGAAGTTTCATCTTCCAGTGTTCAATGTGATCCAAATGTACCTATTGTACCCAGCCCTCCTGGCCCTATGCTGAGTCACTTTGAGGTCATTAATGACTATAATGTTTCCGTCTCAACTGAGGAAACACAATGCAACTATAATAAAATCAAACCTCTGAACAATGAGTGTGTTGGTGCAGCAGATATGAACAATGAGCCTGTGAAAACTGATACTGTAGAAAAACCTGATGAGCATTCTGAATCCATGGGGATAAAGAGAGAGAAAAATGAAAATGAGAACAGCTGTTCCTGCATAAATGTGTTAATCCCGGATATACTAACTGATGCTGCTTCTTCCAAGCAAGATATCAAACTAGCTTCTAAAGAAGCCGAAGGTACTAATATGGCACCAGATAGCTTATATAGTGATGGGAATGCAAATAAGATTAAATCAAGACAGTCTACTAACAGTACAGGCATATCCCAACAGAACCAGAAATCAAATATTGTGATCTTGGAGGACTGTTTTCAAGAAAAACCTGAAGAGAACACGAGTAACCTGCAAGATCAGACAAATATAGACGGTTACAGTGGAGCAATCTCAGAACACCTCACGCCTCCTGATTTGGCTGTATCTGGCATAATGGAAGGGGGAGTTTCATCTTCCAATATTCAGTGTGAGCCTATAGAAATATCTAGTGAGCATTCTGAACCTTTGAAGTCAAAAAGAGAAAAAACTGATAATCATAACATCTCTTTCTGTATGGATGTGTTAATCCCAGCTGTAACAACTGTCATGACTTCTTCTGTGCAGGATACTGAGTTAGCATGTAGAGAAGGAGCAGGTACTAATTTGGCACCTGACAGCATACATAGTGATGACAATGCAAATAAAGGGATTGATTTTATAGTACAAGAGCCTGGAGATGAAAAACCTGAATTGGAATTTCTAACAAGGGAACCAGGGAGACAATTAAGTACTCATCATGAAAAGGATCAAATTATACATACAAAGGATACAACAGAAGCAGGGACTATAAAACAAGACACCGAGCAACATACAGAAACTGTGCCACTCATTCCACAAGACTGTGATGACAGCAAATGTGATGCTATTTCTAAGCCAAATGCATCAACAGCAGATGAAGTTTCCCTGTCATTTGGATATGGCAGCTCTGAATCAGAGGACAGAATGGCTGATATTAAGTCCATACCATATGCCAATGCAAAGCCGGATTCCACGGTGGAGACAAACACCTCTATGGCTAAGGATTACTGTTTGATTGAACTTTCCACTGTGATACCACAACACTCAAGTCCTGAACCTGCTGCTCCTGAAATCAACCCTGTCCTAAATCAGACCCTGATTGAGGATACAAATAGCTTTAATAAAGATGATACAGTTAGAGCAATTAAAACCTATCAAGAACATGCTGAACAAGAAAATCTAGTGATTACGTTGGACCAACGTGAAGAACCGGAGCATTCAAATGATACTACTCTATTCAAAGAACAAACCATTACAGAAAAATGTATTGTCTCTAAAAATAAAATGACGTGTGAACAATCAATCAATGACTTATGTACTGTGGAGGATGGACTGTTCGGAAACCTTAAAAAAGAGATAGACCAAAACAGGGACCCGTCAGATGAAGAAGAAAGAAAACAAAATGTATCAAAGCAAGCCAGTGAAAAGCAGGAATTGATAAACGTGGACCACAGTGAGAAATCAGAAATAAAAACGGACACAAAAGAAGAAAAGCACTTAGATGAAGCAGTACCAGGAACGTCTTTGAAGGCTTGTCTTCCTAATTCAGGCTTAATCCTAACAGGAGCTGTAAAGGAAGTGCAGAGCTGTGGTAGGGATTTGATTGAAGCCACTCATTCATCTCTGGATCAGGACCTGGTGCAGGTGACATGCTGTGAGAAAGACCAGACACAAGATAAGGCAGTATTTAGTGAATTGGATTTGTCACTCGGTTTAAATATTAAGTCCCAGCCTACAGAGCTGCAACTACCACAGGAATACATTGAAGCTGCAGAAACAGGGGAAATCAGAGGTTTAGAGATGTATAACGACGTTTCTCTGAAAGAACCCAAGGATAGCTACCCTGCTGATGAAGTGCAGGCCAGTGTGATTTTGGAAAGTAGAGTTAAATCTGAGAACTCCTGTAGTAGT
This sequence comes from Hassar affinis, assembly GCA_025674545.1. Classification (NCBI taxonomy): domain Eukaryota; kingdom Metazoa; phylum Chordata; class Actinopteri; order Siluriformes; family Doradidae; genus Hassar; species Hassar affinis. Next base: position 16,196,794 of record JAOVYV010000040.1, on the reverse strand, counting down.
TCTGGGAAGTTGGAAAATGTCACGCTGATGATGAATCACAACATCTTTACTGAGAGTGATGGGTGTCTTGATGGTAAACAAAATGAAAGTGAACTCAGCATCAAACCTACAGACTTTGGAGATGTTACTTCTGTAACAGACATGAATGAAACCAGTACAGAAGATAGCAATCAAGCAAACCAGACTAAATTGGACAATCAAGAAAATATACTTCTGAGCATTTCAGCCGCAGCTCTTGAAAATTCAGAGCTCAAAACCGAGCTGAAAGAATTGCCTGTGTCTTTCATTCAAGCCTCACAAGAAAGTGAGGGCAAGCCTCATTCGGGCCACAGAAGCAAATCACAGGTCAGTGTGGATAAACCTAGATGTCTGGAAGAAGACGTACCTGACCTCTGTAAAGCTGTAAAACTTACCAATGATTTATTGAAGCCGTGTGAGAATTCTAACACCTCACAGCGTGAAGACAAAACAGAGGATCAGTGTTTCAGTGTCATCACCTTTGGCAAGAATACGTGTACTGAGGTATGCACTAGTGTTCAGGCTGAGGCTATACTGCCATCTGTTTACAGAGCTATTGAGAAAGTGGAGAGAGAAAGTGTTGCTGCTGTCTTTGAAGGCATGGACAATGAAGAGCTAGAAGATAAAGCTCAATTTCACAAAATAGAACTCGCTTGTACACCCCTTCAGATTGAGACCTTGTCTTTGGAGGTAAAGCAACATGGTGAGGCATCTCTAGAGGACACATTTGATCCTGAAGCACAGCATACTGAGTCACAGGGCCTCACAACAAGTGCAGGAACTGCAGAGGATGACAAAAATAAGAAGACACAAACAGCTATATCAGGAGAGGTCATGCAGATGGAACACAGGAAGGAAGAGATAAGTGAATGCGAAGAAGAGGGAAGAGAGGATGAGACAGGAGAGGACAGGAAACTCACAGAGAAGTCTGAAAGGCCTGAGACTAAGGCTGTAGAGTGTGATCTTAAAGACATAAAGGAAGGAAATGAGGGACAATTGCCTGAACTCAAAGAGGAGAACTTGCTTTCCTTCACAGTCAAAGCAGAGAGTGGTGGTACTGAGCTCTTAAAATTAAAAAGTGTCAGTGATGGATTACAGACTGAGAAAGTATCAAGCCACAAACCTACTGCTGTTGTCATGGTGTCAAGCTCACAGAACCCTTCCCAGACATTACTCAATGCTAATGCAGACTCGGCTCATGAGGCTGCCAGTTCCTTTATTCAGACTATGTGTGAAAATGATTCAGAAGTATTGAAAACAGAACATGGCTCAAAAGATGGAGAAGTGAACTTCACTTTATTCAGCAAAGCAGTTCAGAAGGAAAAGGCTGATAGCGATGAATACACTGAGCAAGTATCACCAGATGAAGACAGGTCAGTTACGCTGAAGACTAGTGTACTATCAGAGGAAGATGTTTCAGACAGTCCAGGTGCAGCTGTTAGTCCTGTAATAGAATCGAATGAAAAAACACGGAGCACAGAAGAATCATGTGAGAGTTCAGACTGGCTCAGAGCACTGAAAGAGGCAGCTTCTATATCTCAGCCTCAGCAGAAAAATAAGCTTGAGGCTGGTGGATCTGCAGATAACAGGTACTTGAGAACTGTTTAAGAGAGCGTTTACGTAGCTACTATTCATACTGAATAACACTGATGAGAATTTATTTATCCATAACATAGTGGAATAGCACATATATGTTTCAAAATCTCATAAATGCTTGTGGTGGTTCACATGACTTCTTTGGTGAAAAAAAAGTTGGGAGGTCTTTTATTAAAAGACAAAAGATTTTCACATTCCCTGTATTTTTCAGTAGAGCTTAGTCTCACCCTCAGATGCTACATGTCCATGTATCTTATATATTGTTTACATTTACAGCATTTGATAGACACCCTTATCTAGAGTGACTTACAGTTATCACATTTACACAGCTGAGTAGTTGAGGGTTTGCGGCCTTGCCCAAGGGCCCAGCAGTAACTGTGGTGGGATCTGAACTCGTGACCTTCTGGTCAGTAGTCTAATGTCTTGACCACTGAGCTTCACTGCCCCTGCCCATAAAGCGCTGACAGAAATTCTTCCTGACTTATTTTTTCTCCTTTTCTGTGAAACAGTGCTGGTCACAGTCTTTATAATTTTGAAGGTTCTTTATAATCTTGCATCTTTGCACTTCTGTGTATACATACTGTACATCTGTACACTGTTTTTCACCATGAAGCTAACTGAGCTTTTCAGAGCAGGAAGCAGTCACCATATTAAAAAGAAAAATGTCATTAAGGCAACTCATTAAAATTATTTATTTGAGTTGAAGAAGTTGAGTAAAAACCATTTTTAACTTTAAAAACCAGTTTAACTCAAACGACCTCTTACTGTGAAAATACTGTATGTTGTACTTGGCCATATTTAGTGGCAAGTATTACCGCCCTCTCTAGCAAAGTCTAGAAATCTGGCTTGCTAGACTCGCCATAGCCTAGCCAAAAGTTTTAGCTCAAAAATTTCCATTTATCACCCCAGTGCCTTTCTAGGGGAATCCATAAAAGTTCCATGTCCATGTTTTCACATCAAATTTTCATTTCCCAACTAGAACCCCTTTAGGAACATACAACTCTTCAGAGACTCTATAACTCTATAACTAAGAGACTCTATAACTTGTGCACTATAGTGCACTATAACTTCATGGTATATTTGGATCTTGGTTACAGAAAGTTAGTATCAATATGTACTTTTTGTGACTATACTAATATATTATGTTATATTACTATATAACATTTTGGTGGTTTAATGAAAGGTTGCACATGTACCATGGCCCATTATCTCCTGAAGGTGATCTCAGCAATGACATCATCTCATGCCATTTGTGGCAAGAAAGAGCCTATTCATATAGACACCCAAGGACACATTGCCATCACAGAGACTATAAACAATTGCGTGTGTGATCTTTGTATTGTGATGCACTTTTGGTACATCTCTTGACCTGTTTTCTTTGCTTGTTGTTTCTCCCTAGACCTTTTCAAAATCTCGACAAACCTCAGGCTGAACTAGAGTCTCATTCTCCTACGAAGGACAGCGACTCTGTAGTAAAGGAGCAGCCAGAGGAACTGCCAGACAGCAAGTAGGAACCTTATTACAATACATTTGACACTTTGGCAAAAGTTAATATTATTCTGTAAACTGCTGATTCATTCTGTCTTCTTTACTCTTGCTATAAAACCACATAGCTGCACCGTAGAGCACTTGCTGCCTGTCAGTCATAGCCTTTGACCCAGAAGTTTACTAGGCGAGACAGACTGGGGCCAATAAGTGACAGACATTATAACGCCTTTAAGTTCTTTTATTTCTTAAGACACAAAGGTTAGCTTGTTAGTTCGTGCTGGTAAACATTAGCGTTGTTCTCTGGGGCATGAGTGGCTTTAACTTACTGAAAAGTTACTGTCAGATTCTCCCTGACACTCTTGTCAATGTGGTCCACAAAGAATGTAGGCTACATGTGTGAATGTGTGTTCTGGCAAATGTGAGTGCAAGAATGTGCAACCATGCATACATATATGTTTGCTATTTATGCCAACACCCTCACATGAGGTCATTCCTAGAGGCCACTTAGTGTAGAACAAAAGGGATGGAGCAGTACAACACTTGAGACCAGTATGAATGAGTCAGTCCGTGCATGATGTGTGTGTGTTTGTGAGAGTAGGGGAAGAAAAAGAGAGAGAGAGGGTGAGAGAGAGAGAGAGAGAGAGAGCGAGAGAGAGAGAGAGAGAGAGAGAGAGTAGCAAAGTGTCTTGAGGTATTTTGAGTGCAGAGTCTAAAGGGAATAGCCTCCAAGCTGCTGTGTGTATTCTGTTCTCACTCAAGCTAGTGGACTCTGTGCGCTCCAACACTTGGTAAGTTCTGCACTCGATTCCCTGTTCCTGAAGTTTAGTCATATAGCTTCTTTGATGTTGCTGAGGTTCACGGGTACTTTAAGTGCTACTAATTGTCAGCGCGCAACAGATGGAAAGTGGGAGGAACCCTGTGTGCTGGAGAGAAGCGTCTTGTTCTTTCCCTGTTCCTGCTTCTCTCTGTCATTCCTGATTACAAACAGATGACTATGCTTAGTATGATCACCCTTTCAAACCATATTTTGGGATTTAATTGATATACTCAGCGAGGAAAGTAAAATAAATTTGACACAAAGGTGTTTGCATGTTAATGGCTCCCTGTGTTCGGCTCTTTCCACTCTGACTAAAATAAACATGTGCTAACAAGCCACAAGTGGATCTCCACATGCTCACCATAACAGCAACAGGCGCTGTTCACCTGCATGTGGTCAGAAACGTTACTTTTACATCTCACTGACTTCAACACATATTACATATATGATGGTTGTTGTGTATGAATTCAGTTATTTCACTGTTATGTTATAAAAATAAAAAAATCATCAGAGTTTATCATGAAAGCCATTATAGCCAAGCTAAAAAAGCTTCTCGTGTTGTTAAAAAAATTATTAATGTATGTGGGTTGGAACCTCAGCCCTAGAAATAGGGCCTCTTTTATCAGTACGTTACCACAAATAACTGCATGCAATAGCATACTCTAATTGTGTACACCTTATTAACACTTTCACTGCTGAGATAAAAGGTTTGGCTAAAAATTCCGGTTGTGTTGTCGTAACTTAAAGTGCAGATAAATGTTGGATGCTCAGAAAATGAGTTGAAAAGATGAATATTCATTCAAGAGTCCAGTGGCTGGAAGAACTAGGTGTGTAAAAGAATCAGAGGTGTCATGATAAGTCATGATCAACAGAAAAAAATATCAGGGAAGCAGTAGATCATAACAGACTCGAGGAAAGCCTGAAAGTAGGTACCCATTTTATATGGCAGCTCAGATGTAATGAACTGAATACTTCTGGTGGATTGTAAAAAAAGTGTGAAAACCGCTTTAGGGTACACTAGTTGCATTGTTATATGCCAGCAACTTCAGCTACTTTTATTTATTGCAGTCTGCTTGCTATTAAATGCTGTCTGGGCCACTAGTCCTATTTCAGAGAACCCAGTTGCTCCCAATGATTACGTTATGTGAGAATATATGTTAGTGTGTATTTGTGTGTCTTTGTCTCCCACACAACTGTACTATTTGGCCTTTTTTTCTTGTAGTTCTCATAGCACCCAAAATAAGTTACAACAGAAGTATGCTGAACTTAAATGTCGATTAGGGGATGAGCAGATCTGTGGTGGTTGTATGGGGATTTGTTTTAGGACACAGTGTGTTGGAAAAGCCAGGACTATGCTCTGCTATGCACAGTTGTTGAAGCAGTATGGAGGCATAAGTGAGGAATATTTTTAGCGTGTGGCAGGAGACTGGCCCTCACTATGAGCAGCTGGAACACCGTCTGCTGTCTACCCAGTTGGGCTTTTGCGATCTTTCTTTGACCAGTACCAATTATGATGTATGACTTTTTAGTGTATTTCATTTCATTTCTACGTTGGGGGTGAGGTGATGGGTGACACGGTGGCTTGGTGGGTAGCACTGTCGCCTCACAGCAAGAAGGTCCCGGGTTCGATCCCCGGGTGGGGCGTTCTGGGTCCTTTCTGTGTGGA